>OY293826.1:127592502-127755002 GCA_958507055.1 Crioceris asparagi
TACATATATTATGAGAGTATTCATTTCTAAACTTATATTGGAAATTTTTCGAAAAAATCGCATTTTTTATACGATCGTGACTTAGTGGTGGACGTTTGAATTTAAAAACTATTTCCAACAATTTTCCTTGCTTTTTTTCCCAAAGATTCAACTGTATTGGCTGATACTTGATGGAAATCCATATTAGATAGGAATTGAAACAATATATTACATTACCACTATTATATATTTTAAAAACACATAACAATTGTTTCGGCACACTGTACCTTTATCAAGTGTGAGTATAAACTCTTAAACTTTCTCCCAAACTTCTACGACTTTTAGTTCCTGAGATTCAGTAGGTACCTCGTCACCCGGTATATTCAACACTTGATGAATGTCCTTCAATGGCATTGATGAATATCATATTATATTGATGCCATCGAATTTTCTCCCAATTTTCACTATCTATCCTCTGCACTGCACCAGAGACGGTGTGTTATCGAATAATATGTGAGTGAAGAAATGCATTCGGGTATAGCGTGAACTAACTTTATACTACACACTATATTTGGAAAAAGATCGCTTGCTCCAGACAGTCTTATTATAAATTCATTTTTATTATAGTCTCTCTTTCTCACATTTCCTGCCGCCACACCAAAATCTGATTTGGAGTTTGGTAATCGATTATGTCAGAGCAAAATAGATAGAGAGAGAAAGAGAGAGGGATATAAAACTTTGCCGTTGGTGTGGAAAAAGTAGTACATAAAAGTTTTAGTTCAATTCCAGGTTCTTACGTGCTAGCTGGGAAAGGATGAAGAAATTTGATTTTCCATTGGGGTGTGAGAACTTCGACGTTTGGTTGTAGAACTTTCTTTTTGTTTAAATTCAATTTTTACTATTCAGTTGGTAGATTAATTGGCATTAGAATCTATACTGCGTTTCACATTGAGAATACAGTGTGGCCGGGTATAGGCAATATATTTTAAATGGGAAATAACTTAAATTTTATTTTAATATTTCTTTCTGTAATTTTGAAATTCATTGTTTATTATTATTAATTATTGCATATAAAAATGTTGAGGTTAAAATTTACATCCAAACAGTGAAATAAGCCGAAAACAGGGATAGATGGTTTGTTGAATCTGGCATAACAACGCGCTGGTAACTATGGCCTCCATAAAACTCCACACTGCAGTTTTCTAAGACTTTTTGTTGTTTTTTTTTTAAATCATCCAATCATATAATTTACAGTTAAAAACTCGAAAAAAATTATAAAAAATAGCACGAATCCACTTTTAGATTTGCATCTTCAGGTATTGCCAGGCTACCGGTATATTTTTAACAAAATAAATCTCCATAATGGGTCCAAGAACCATTCCTTGTCGCACCACATAACTGATATTTTATTAGTTCTGAATATTGATCCCTATATCATATGAAGAGCAAAACTGCGTATCTTGAAGAACTCATTTGATAGGATTTTTATTTGGTCAATTTTCCAACATGAATTTATATCTATATCGATATTGTATTTTGCCAGAGAGAGATAGAAAAAGATGAAGCTGATTAAAGAGTATCTTATTTCTCTAACGAGATTTACAGACTGTTGCAATATATCGTCGGAAGGAGATACAAGCAGAAGAAGAGGAAGTAAGCAGAAAAACCAGGCAATTCTGGAAAAGTCAATGAATATATTAGAGCGCCAAAGAGTCCATTTACGGGGTTGAGATTGAGGTCGGGAAGGAGGAAAGAGCACAGATAGAGCTACCACCATAAGGCAGAGGAGGGCAGTATTCTAGTATACACCTACAGACCGCACTCGCGCGATTTATGGTTGAAATATTGGGCCGTTGTTCGTTGGCAGCGTCCATTCCCTTTGGGAATTAATCGTTCCCCAGTTCTCTCTGGGGAATTAATCCCTGACGATATCCTATATAACTCCATCTCTCTCCCACCCACCACACCTTCAGCTTCGGCTATCTGTGGTGGTGGTGGTGGTCTTCTTTGGTTTCTGTATGTTGTTTTCTGCTGCGCTCTATGCAGTTTGTGCTGTAATTGGCCACCTCTATCGATTTATATCAATATATATATATAATATACTTATATATTCTATAGATATATAGGTCCCTATCTATATATCTATAGATGAATTTAAATTGACGCCCACCTGGTAGATTAATCCTACATTTCGAAGGGTGCCTTAGTAAGAAACATTGTTTCTCGTCGTCATATTGTGTTTTATACGTTTTTTCCACTATACTGTTCAATCAGGTTGATTACCAAACACATAGCATCAGTCTCCCATACATAGTATATTATGATTTCGAGGTTTTTGCCTCTCATCAGTATGTCGTAGGGTGAAGAGCCATAATTGATAATCAATCCTAATTTAGAACTCGGTTATAAAATTAATGATCTTCTAAGAATTTTATTTGTCATTAGATATATGATTAAAAATAGTGCAATATCAAATCATTTCCCAAGATTCTGTACGCCCCGTAAAAATAATGAATCTCTCAATCAAGTTTTGTAATTCCACCTGAATTTGAAGCGTCAATCTGGCAGCGTTGATTGAACATTAACCACGTTGACACCTTACAATGAAATAGGACGATGTTTGGCATAATAATCTTGTTAATAAATGTCTGATGTGTGAATGATGATTATGATTATTATTATTGTTGTTATTGTCCATATCCATCAAAGTGTCTGGATGTCTGTGGTTATTGTTGTCGTGATCAGAATACATAAAATATATTATGTAATTCGCCGTAATGCTATTATCATGTTATATGGGGACAGATTTGACATAACACAAACCCAGCAAATTCTCGACTTGTATAAAAATATCTACTGATGATGTACAATGTCACGTACAGATGCAATCCTCAACTGAATTTGATGCTGTCATGTAAGTATTAGTAAATCTCGCATCAATGTCGGTGACATTATCAACAGTTTCGATTTAGTAGCAACATTAGAATAATTCAATGTTACAGGGAATTTATATCTTTGTAATTTAAGGGTAATTGTTAAGATCTTCTGAAAAAGTACATCAACAAACAAACATAGGAGGTATACAAGCAGTTCATCTGTTTGTTTGTTTTTTTTTGTTTATTTACGTGCATTTTACATGTACTTCCCCCTGAAAACTGCCCTCGAAGTGTGGTGGAGGAGGCGTAAAATTCTTCGAAAATTGAAACATTGTCTAAATTTTTGGTACATGACCTCAGGACAGTAATAACATCATTTTAGTTACGACAGCTTATTTGAGCGTTTTTGAATAGAGAACGTTACAATGGGTTTTGAGTAATGAGCATTTAAAACTTATTTTGACCTTTTTTTTTTTGAAAAAGACTGCATGTATATTTTCTCACTTTTAGACAATGTTTTTTCTATGCTCGCTCTTTTCTGTTGCCACGATAAAAATCCCCCGAATTCCAATCAATTGAGTGCCATTTGTATATCTACCTACCACTTCAGCCCCCACAAGCCATTTGTGTTGGAGCAGAGAAAATCGGCGAGAATAAGAACGCTGAATTTGACTTCCCTTGCCTCCTCTCTCCTCGGTCCCATTTTACCATAGTCTGGCAATATTATTATTCCCACAGAGCCAGAAAATCCACGTTATATAGATGGCTTAAGGGACCTATTGGTCTCGGATGGACTTTTCTGTTTTGTTTTTTTTTTGTTGGCAAACGTGATCGTGTATAAATATTGATACCACCATCATCGCCCTTTCAATATGGTGAAGTGCCCTTCCAGTTTATAACAACAAAACTGACTGACTTCGTGCCCCGGAAAAATTTCGAGTAACGTTTTATTTGTCCATTCCCAAGAGCAATATTTAGCAGCGGACCTTTTTTTTTTGTTGTTGTTGTTTGTTAGTAGTTTTTGACTGACTTGACATATCAATGAAATTGAAAGGGTTTTAATCGTATAAATGGAGCTCGATTTTGGGCGGCTTTGATCTTTTTATCCTGCGGATACTAGAGGGCGCAATAAGAGAAAAAGGGGCTGGTTGAATTGCCTTCGGGGAACTGTTGTGCAGGAAAACAATGTGTCGTGTATCTGTTTGCCAGTGTGACTACAAATTTGTGTATTTAGGTACCTTTGAATGTAGGTCACCATTGAACTCTTTCAATAGCACAATTTCGTTAACAAGATCACCCTGTTTCGTATCGTTTGCATGTGTATCGAGTGATCCTAAATTCATTATGATACAGGGTGTTCATTTCCAAACTTACCATGTCGTAGCAGTGATAATTATTATTTCAAAAAACCGTTATTTATTTACGAGCAACAACATAATTAAATTCATTTCAACAAATAAACGCAGCCCAGAAAGACTCTTAATGGAAATTCATATTTGTGTTATAAATATTATTTATAATTTATATCTAATATTAATTTCATTTCGGAATGGAACATGTTAAAATATTAGGCATAACAAAAAACAAATATAATAAAACAATACAGAGTGAAGAGGTCTGGGAGTAAGTAGAAAATATCTTTTGTGTCATTTAACACTACTTTCCTTGGTCATCATGGATTATTTCCGTAAATGGCCAGAAGTAGTAGCAATTCCAAATTAGGAGGTAAAAACACTGGCCGATGCCCTAATTGAACATTGGATAAATCGATTTGGTGTGCCGTTAGAGATTCATTCGGACCAAGGTCGAAATTTTGAGTCGGAAATCTTTCAGAGTGTCTGTAATCTAATGGGGATTAAGAATACTCATACAACTCCACTGCATCCACAATCCGATGGAATGGTAGAGAGATTTAACAGAACACTAACAAAAAATATTTGAGGTCAGCAATCAACGAACACCAAACAAACTGGGATGAGTGTCTACCGCTCTTCCTACTGGCCTATAGATCTTCCACTCATGAATCGACCAAGGAATCCCCAGCTGGCATTGTGCTTGGTAGAAATTTGAAACTTCCGTCTGTCATCTTGATTGGTTCACCAAGCGAACCTCCCACATCTGTAGATGCCTACATTCAGAGTTTGAGGCGAAGACTCGAGGAAATACACAATCTGGTTAGAAAACAGTTGAAGATTTCTAGTGATCGAATGAAGGCCCGATATGATATTCTTGCAGAAAAGGGACTATTTGAAACTGGTGATAAAGTATGGTTGTACAATCCACAAAGACGAAAGGGTCGTTTTCCAAAGTTTGACAAACAATGAGAGGTACCATATACCGTTATGAAGAGGATAAAAGACGTGGTATATAGAATTCAGAAATCTCAACGCTGTTAAATGAAAGTGGTTCATATCGACAGACTTTCACCGTACAAAAGGACTGAGCTGACATTTCATCGGGACGATCAAAGCTTAGAAGGGGGCAGTGTAGCATGGATAGTTTATCATGTACTTACTGTTATTATTTCTTCTAGTTCGTATTTGTTAATTCCTCATTTGCTGAAGAAGTTTCATGTATAGTTCATCAATTAGTTCTAGGTAGATTTATTCTCGATCCTTCCAGAAACTATATATGAGGTACAAATTGTCATAGTATGGTCAGTTTGACAAGCCTCTAGAACATTATTATGTGCGTCTAGATATTCATAGATCATTTTCGATGAATGTCATATGATAATTCAGATATATAAAGCCGTGACGATCACGGGACTGAGTAATTTTTTATTGCATCATTCAATTGGAGACATACGTCGATAGTAGTTGAGGCGCGATAGTCAAAGTGACAAGTTGTGACAGTTGTACTAGAACAGAAGCTCGTGTACAGAGTGTTGAAAATAAACCATTGGAAGTAATCAGTAAACTCACCCCACAACGTTTATCACAGGGTTAAAGGTTACTTTAATGTGTTCTGTCATTTTGTTAAAACATTTGATGGAGGAGAATAACGCCCCTTTTTCAGTTACATTCAATTGGAAACTACAGATTTATATGTCTGCTTGGGTTGGGTCTTCTTGTCTGTAATGGCTGAAATAAATTCTTATTCCTCAATAAAAATAGCAGACATTCTTGATTGTATAACGCAGGTACTGTTAGGATCCTGTTTTGCTTGAAGTAACCTCTACAAGATTCTCTATACCTATTTCAAATTTTGTATTATTCTCAAAGCTCGTTTCTGAACTAAGAACACGTTTTCATTATCTCGACTATTGCCAGAACATATCAAAGTATATCTTATTCTTGGTTCCAAAGTTGCATGATATACAATTTTTAGAGAGTGAAAGTTATTATATTTCTTAAGTACCCTAGGTCTAGGTGAGTATATTTTGTATAATAATTTTTACTTTCAACACTCCTTCTGGATATAAACTTCAACTGTTGAAAATTGCATATTCTTCCGTGAATGCAAGATTTTTAGAAATGAGTTTAGTTATAGAACATCATCGCATTACAAGTTACGCGGATATGTTTTGATTCCAAGTATGTGAAAAATAATTATTTTAAAAATAGCAATGACCCCGTCTTTAGTTTTGCATCATATAAAGGTTAATTATACCTATAAGCAATTTATAGAATGATAAACAGATATTATGAAAATTGCGTTTTCAGCAAGTAATGCAAATAAATTAATTTTTAATAATTGAAGTTTAGTACTATTTATGCAGAATTATTAGTAATTTCAATTTTAAATCATATTGCGAAGCCTCAAGTACCTCGATAATAACAAATTATGTATGTGATCGTGACACCCATGTTCGTGCTTCATTTGTTTTAATCATTACTGCGATTATGAAAATAAAATTTGTATATTATTCGCCTTATAGCTATAATATGCGTGTACTAAGTTTGTTTTCTAGAAGAAGAAAGAAAATAATTGTAGGAAAATCACTTTATGGTGTGATAATGTTAGAAGCTACGTTACTTCATTGTTCCGTCGTCATATGCTTGAATAATTATTACATGTTATCGCAGTAATTGTTATTAAAGTTTTTAATATAACACAATCCAGAAAAGCGTCTTATCTCAAGATGCGATAAAGTTTTTGAAATTAATTCTCAAAATTTAATTAATTACACCCTACTTTGTGAAATCATTGAATGTCAACTGTAATCGATCTGTAGTTTTGTAGAAAACTGGCTATGAAGACATATAGAAAGGCGGACAGACAAACATTATTATGTATATTGAGTTACTATACTAATACCGGTATTTGTATCTCAGGATTTAATTTTGAGGAAGCAACCTTTCTAATATCAAAAATAACTTCTATGTCTTTTTTTAATGAAACATAGTCTTTAATAATTCGCTGAAATTCAGAAAAAAATTAACAACTAAAAAATTAATGCAAATAATCAAAATTTTCTTTAAAATTATCCTTGAGGAAAGACATTAGTTTGTGCAAATAGTCAACGAGGGTTAGATTACTGTGTCTGAAAATATTACTTTTAAGATGGGAGTGCTTCAGGGTTCTATATTGGGCTCATAGCTATTTTTAATTTATATTAATGATTTGGAAAGTGCGTTTGATAGCCCTAATTGTTTTTTAATAATATATGCTGGCGATAATACGTTGCTTGTAAGTATTCATAAAAACGGGAATCCGACATCTCGTTCCCTCCGAAAACCGCCCCCGAAGGGGGTGGAGGGGGCAAATTTTGTCGAAAATTGAAAATCTGCGTTGATATAATTACAGATAGGACAATATCCGGAAACATTTAAATGGAACATTTTTTCAAAAGAGTAACGGTTTTCGACATAGAGACATTTTAAATTCTCAAATATACCTATTTTCGCTATGTGGAGAGGGCGATTTCTGTCGAAAATTTAAAATCTGTTTGCAGTACATGAAAGACATAATTATTTGTAGCAACATTTATACTGAACATTTTCCCCTTAGAGTTACGGTTTTCGAGTAAAATCGGTGTTAAAATGGTAACAACTAAAATATTCAAGCGTATTTCCGCAGCGATGTTCTGAGATCTCAATAATAACAACTACAAGCAAGGAATATACGTGGGTAATAGAATAAGTACTATCTTCATTGGTATTAGTGAACGTTCAACGATTTTCGTGACTAATGTTACACTCAAAAGTGTGAAATAAATATTTTTTACAAAAAATTGGACCGACTTTATTAGTTGGTGCACTGAAAAGTATAAAATAATATTAATTCTATTGGGGCTGGTACTTGTGAAGTTGGTGCCAAAAGTTACCAATCTACCTGCAACTGCTCAACTTCAAAAGTAACAGCACCAATAGAATTAATATTATTCTATACTTTTCAGTGCACCAAATAATAAAGTCGGTCCAATTTTTTGTAAAAAATATTTTAAAAACTCAAATCCGAAAACCGCGCCGGAAGGCGGTGTAGTGGGCAAATTTTCTCGAAATTCGAAAATCCGAGATGACAGAACTAAATGTAATAAAATATCCGGAAACGTTTGAATTGTACACTTTTTCAAAAGAGCTACGGTTTTCGAGTTTCAGCGTTGTTAGAATTTGAAATATGGGTATTTTCGCTATATGGAAGAGGCAGTTTCTTTCGAAAATTTAAAATCTGAATAGAATTAATATTATTTCGTATTTACCAGTGCACCAACTCAACTGATAACGTCGGTCCAATTTTTTGCAAAAAATATCTATTATATTTTTTCTACACTGTCTGTTTTGAAATATTTTTGACGTTCTTATGTTATTTTATAATCATTGTTAGAAATATGACCATTACAAATTCTATCTTCAGCATAGAATAACATCCAACCCAACTTTGTACCAAGTTCAGTTTGCTTGAGAATCTTAAAGAGACAACATGTATAATAAGAAACGTATTGGTATCCATCTTATTTTATTCCATATTCTAGGTTACCCATCTTTTATCACACCGATATTTATCACAATATGTTTTTTTTTTCCTCTCAATATTTATGTTCATAATAATGATGTCATTTCTCTGGACGATTCTGTTTGAGAGAAAAAAAAAACAAGTGCCTCTATTCTGAAAGAAATATCTCCTGCTCCATCCTTATTATCCTTGTTAAATATGTATAAACAAAAACGAAACACAAAAACCTCACATCCTACACACATAGTCTGTCATTTGCCACTGTTGTTGTTGTTGTTGTTGTGAGGATTTTTCAAAGCTTTGCACCATAGATAGAAAATTCCCTTCTCAATAATTCTGCACATATAACCAGAGAGAACGGCTTGTTATATTTTGCCGGCTCTCTATATCCATCTCGCTCTCTTTTTTTTTTCTACCTATCGAATCATCCGATCAGCGTGTCCCGATATTTTCCCCATTACTGCTACACCTGTTTTCTCGACAAAATTTCCCCTCGCTATCTCTATCGCCTCTTCGTCCCAACCTTCGAACTCCAACCCACTCACCCTCAGGGCTGGGAGAGAAAGAGAACGCCTTGATAATGGCCAATATATATCGCTGTAGGCTGTCAAATTTACGCGGATCTATATAATATTGGATACCAAACACTGCCTCTCTTTTGTGTATGTACCGAGCTCTGACAATTCCACAGGGATATATTATTAATATGTTCTTAAATAGTAATATTTAGGCATACGATTAAATTAGAGAAAAATGTCAATTGTCCCTGAAATATTTCGTTGCAGAGTTGAATATAAAAGAAAAGAATTAATATTGACCACCGAAAATTGGACCGACTTTATTAGTTGGTGCACTGAAAAGTACAAAATTTGTATTAATTCTATTGGTGCTGGTACTTGTGAAGTTGGTGCCAAAAGTTATCAATCTAACTTCAAAAGTACCAGCATCAATATAATTTATATTATTTTCTATTTTTTAGTGCACCAACTAATAAAGTCGGTCCAATTTTTAAAAAAATATATTTATTTCATACTTTTGAGTGTAACATTAGGCATGAAAATCGTTGAACGTTCACTAATACCAAAGGAGATAGTACTTATCCTAGATCTCGCGCAAATACACATATTTTAGACTTTACCACTGCTGTAACTCGAAAACCGTACTTTCTTCGGAAAAATGTTCAATTTGAACACAAACCATAAAATAAATGCTGTGTGTTATCCACCTACTTTTAGTAAAGATGCACTCCAACAACATTCAATGTTTCAACCGTTTATTACTTTACAATTGATTTTAAAATACATGCTTGAATGCTATTGTATTGCAAATTTCCATACATGGTGGCGCGAGTCGGAGTGGCGCCATGTGCTCGCAGCTTAAGCTTGGCGTACACCAGTATTATTATTATTATTGGTCATATCAAACGAATTCAGTCATTGCTGACTCATATTCTAATAATAATACCTAATACAAATGAAAATGCACATATTCAGAAATTCCATCAACATCGTAGAAGCATGATGAATCATCTGCAGATCAACCAGTCACTCATACGAGAACCCTTTATATCAATAATAATCAGCAAGACTGAAGCAATAATGTGAAAAACACTTCTGCCGTCTCAATTAAGTTATAACAAATAAACCCCTTCGATTCATCTACACTCAGCGATTCACCCTCTGGGCTTGACGCATTTTTATGATGGCATAACTTTCATGTCAGAACCATAATTTAATATTTATTATAGAGGAGGAAATTCTGGGTTCTGGTTGTCTCATGATATATATATATTTTAACATCTACTCTGTTAAATATTATTAAGAATATATTTCTTGTCAGATAAGCTTTATTTATGTCTGTAATTATAACAGAATTAGAGCAACAGTTTATGTTATTTATGATAGCTGCTTTCGTTTCCAGAATGTTTTCTCCAAACGATAAAGTGTTATTATAACTGGATTATGGATCCATTATAATTTTCATAAATATATGTGAGATCTAAGAAGGTATTTTGAATGCTGCCATTCCGCAATTCAAAAGATATCATATTTAAAAACTAATGTCATCAAGATTGAAATATATTCTCTCTACTCATTTCTATTTTTAATGGAAAACATTTGTACAGAGCGATCCATACGTATGGAATAAACTCAGTTTTAGCGTTATCATATTGTAACGTTTAACCGTGTGCTAAACGTTGTGGGGTGAGTTAACTTGCGTAATACTCAAAAGTTCGCAGATTTCGTCCAATGGTTTATTTTGAACACTCTGTACACGACCTTCTGTTGTAGTACAACTGTCACCACTTGTCACCTTGACAATCTAAACTGCCACTGTCTTAACCGACTGAACTACTATTAACATCTGATCCCACTTTCTGACACCAATTGTAACGTTGAACTCTGTGCTATATGTTGTGGGGTGAGTTCACTTGCGTAATACTCAAAAGTTCGCAGATTGCTTCCGATGGTTTATTTTCAAACACTCTGTACACGACCTTCTGTTGTAGTACAACTGTCACCACTTGTCACCTTGACAATCTAAACTGCCACTGTCTTTACCGACTGAACTAGTATTAACATCTGATTCCACTTCTGACACCAATTGTAACGTTTAACTCTGTGCTATATGTTGTGGGGTGAGTTCACTTGCGTAATACTCAAAATTCATAAATTGCTTCCTATGGTTTATTTTCAAACACTCTGTACACGACCTTCTGTTGTAATACAACTGTCACTACTTGTCACCTTGACAATCTAAACTGTAACTGTCTTAACCAACTGAACTACTATTAACATCACAGACTGACTGTTATCAACTGACTTATAAACTGACTCTGTCTCGTGATCGTCACGGCTTTATATACCTGAATCATGACATGACATTCATCGAGAATGTTTTGTGATCATCTAGACGCACATTATAATGTTTCTAGAGGCTTGTCAAACTGACAACATTGTGACAAACTGTACCTCACATATAGTTTCTGGAAGGATCGAGAATCAATCTACAAATTCTAGAACTACTCAATGAAATATACAAGCAACAACTATTGTAAACCAGGTAGTAGAAATAGTGACTAAACGAATAATAACAGTAAGTACATGACTACCTATACATGGAACAATATAGAAAGATATAGAAAGTCCAGTTAAAAACAACTTATTTGGAAACATTACTGAAGTAGATGGACGCCATATCACAAAACATGAACCAACGCGGCTTTATATATGAAAGAACATCAGTAGCATGTAAAATGAATTCATTTTAAATACTTTAAAGTTTCTTTATGTACTTATACATTGCAATGCAATACTTATGGAAGCCAGCGACGAGCAAATATGAGTGACAGTGACAGACGTGGGTGACGTCATCGGATCTGTAGCTCCGTTTTGGCGCGAAATTTGAAACAATCCGTTTGAAACCGCATTTTCTGCAATAAGTTAGAATATTTTTTTAATATACCTGTTATGTATTCTACATGGAATTCCTTAAAATGAAAGCGAAAATAAAAATATTGCATTTTGCCCATTTATTGTATGTATGTAGTACCTCAGGGGTTATTTTGTTGATTTTTTCCGTTATCCTAACTTTTAAATCTGCATCATTGTCTGGTCTATTGAAACATAATTTTGATTTTAATAAACCCCTTAAGAAGTAATCGAGAGACGTCAAATCGGGAGGTCTAGGCGGCCATTCAAGGGTTCATGTCTTCTAATCCACCTATTGGGAAAAACTTCCACCGACGTCTGTCAGTAACTTACAAATACCAAAATAACAGTTGCCTACTAGATTAACAAAATGATTTACGAGAATTCCAAGATTGCCTTTCTTATTGTCATGAAATGAATGGTGGGCATTTTGAACATTTAATTTAACTGTAAAATAAATTGTGAAATACTTCATAAACATTATGTGACATTATTTTCAAAATGTTACAATCTCAAAATAAATTTTCTCAGTTATGATTGTACCAAATTTGAAAACATAGATAGTATTTGATAAAGCAATTTTTTTAATTTTCGGATTGCTCGATGCATCAATCATATTTATAAAAATTTTCGGATTTTTTTATGACTACGTGACGATTTGACCTTTTTCTAAATCGCATTCCAAGAAATTAAGGGACTATATTGACCTTAAAAGTTATTCAGATTATTAACTTTGAATGTGCATCGTTATAAAATTACATCTCATCATCATTCATGCCCTATTGGACATATCGTGAGGGCGTATAATTATGGGCTTAACATCAAAGGGCAAGAGCAGGAAAAATATCGTTGGATAAAAAAAAATTAGGAGGGCTGAACAATGCATTCTTGATTGGAGTTGGAGTAAAAAGTTTTGCCTGTTCTTTGAATTCAGTATCAATGAGCAATGATTTTCTACTCTAGAATATGGAAGTACGAGATATACAGCCTTGTAATCTTATGATATTTTTGACCTTATTTGATCCAAGCAATTCTAATAAAATACTTTATTGATTGTTGGTGTCCGCTTTCGGCTTATTTAAGGGTGGAGGGCTAGTTTGAGCAAACAGGGGTGATCTGTGGGAGTAATTTGGGGGATGAATGTCTCATTCGGTTTATTACATTGCGCATAAGGGTAGATTCAGTGGCAAATGATCTGTAATTGAAAAATAATCTTGCTATGGATTTTATGAGTCATCCAAATATCCAATGTTCTATAAAAATAAATGTTTTTATATCTCTACTTGATTGAAAACAAATTTCTTGTTTACAAGTCTTCCTTCGAACTATCGAAATTCTGATCAATTCAATTTTTCGTTCTAGATGACAGGATCAGTAGCTATATTTCCAAAAAACACGGGTGTACACGTTTTCGATTTATTCACATTAATGAAGGGTATAATAATGTATTGTAACGTAGATAGGTAGTCATGTACTTACGGTTATTATTTCTTTTAGTATGTATTTGTTCTATATCCTTATTTACTATATTTGTTGGTAGTATAGTTCATTAATTACTTCTAGAATTAGTAGATCTATTCTCGATCCTTCCAGAGTGAGATACAGTTTGTCACAATATTATCATTTCGACAAGCCTCTAGAACATTATTATGTGCGTCAAGATAATCATAGAACATTCTGGATGAATGTCATGTCATGATTCAGGTAAATAAAGCCGTGACGATCACGGGACACAGTCAGTCTCATAAAGAGTCACTTGATAACAGTCAATCTGTGGAATCAGATGTTAATAGAAGTTCAGTCGGTACAGACAGTGACAGTTTACATTGTCAAGGTGATAAGTGGTGACAGTTGTACTACAACAGAAGGTCGTGTAGAGAGTGTTTGAAAATAAACCATAGGAAGCAATTTGTGAATTTTGAGTATTACGTAAGTGAACTCACCCCACAACGTATAGCACAGGGTTAAACGTTACAATTGATGTCAGAAGTGGGATCAGATGTTAATAGTAGTTCAGTCGGTAAAGACATTGGCAGTTTAGATTGTCAAGGTGACAAGTGGTGACATTTGTACTACAACAGAAGGTCGTGTATAGAGTGTTTGAAAATAAACCATTGGAAGCAATCTGCGAACTTTTGAGTATTACGCAAGTAAACTCACCCCACAACGTTTGGCACAGGGTTAAACGTTTCAGTATAATGAACAGAATATACAGATAAAACACACATTTTAACTATTGCAGAAAATAAAATAAAACAGTAACAGAAATCTAATGTCAACATGCAACAAAGAACTTAATAAATGATGAGGACGAAATTAGAGGAAAATATTTCCATCCATCCATAATGGGTGGTTCCGGTTATGTAGTGTGCAGTGTTCAAACTATTGAAAATCTACTGAATTAGAAATTATAGAGAACTAAATTACTGCATTATGTGAGATATCTATTCATAAAAGGTTATTGAGAATTCAATTTATATTTTTATTTTCTTTCTAAAATCTAAAAACTACATATAGCTAGCTGGAACCTCAGTGCCGTTCTTGTGCCTATGATATTTGACCCTATTTCCACCACAAGCTATTTCCAATACAACACTTCATTGATTGTATCTACTGCCAGCTGATTTAAGGGTGGCGAGCTAGTATAAGGGTGCATAGGTAATTTGAAGATGAATTGTCTGAATATTCGGTTTATTACATTTATATGGCTGTCGAATGAGGGTACTATATAGTGGAGAACTGTGAGACATTATCAATATCAACAAAATATCTACAAAAATGCATGAAGCAAGAAGCGCATTCAGTCTTTTGTTGATAAACAACTTTAAGTTTGGCGATAGCTGCAACTGTCACGTGTAATATTATCGTTAACATATTTAAGCTAGAGTCGAACTTAAAAGTTGTTTAAGGAATAAGACTGATTCTCCTTTGATATTTGACCTTATTTTCCCAAGCAACCCTGAAAACACTTTATTGATTCTTTGTCCTGCCCCGGCTTATATATAATGGTGAAGGACTAGCTTAAGTAAACAAGGGTGTTCAAACGCAGTAATTTAAGGATAAAATCATGCTTTACTTGCTTTCCTTTCGACTGAACTTATACACTAGATACACTAATAATAGAACTTTATCTACAGCCAGTACAAACTAAAAGATCTGTTAGACTGTAATTACCTATACTCTCTTCTAGAAATCCCAGTGCATCAATGAAATGAGGATGTTTAATTTGTTTCTTTTTAAAATCAGCCATGGCGCATCCGCCATATTTTGTCATCCTGATTTTTATTATTTTTCGTTAGTAATCAATTTTCAGACAATCGAATCTGCTGGACGATAGGGACCATAGTGAGATCTATATGGAAAATATCGATCCCATCAATTTTTCGATAGTCTATTTGTCAATGTCAATGTCAAAACTGGCAAGGTGACAATTCTAGGTCACTTTACAAATTTCGAAGAGAATTAGGACAATTAATATTATTCTGTACAATTTTGTTGATTGTTTCTCAGGAAATGTAGTAATATATATATATATATATACTTAGTCCATTTGAAATTTCCTTTATCCGCGGCAGCTGGAATTTTTCGTTGTCCGCATAAATCATGCTCGCAGTGACAGATTTATTGCCGGCGGCAATAATACCAGGGTCAAACCGAAGCAATGGAACCTACAAGAGACATCGTATATTTATGGAAAATGAAATAATAAGACATTTTTAGATGTGCCCGTTTATGATAATACTTAGTTTTTATCTAATCTCATTATAGGTTTATTAATGAATGTGTAATTGATCGGATTCAGAGAAAAACACGTTCTAAAATGGAAAAATATAATTTTTATTAAGAAACTTACACATATTACATAACATAGAGTAGACAATTTAAAGAAATAATCAATAACTCACAAAATAAGTACATTTAATTAATTTTATTTGGTATATAATGGAGAACAATTTAAATATATTTTAATAAAATTTTACAAATATTTTAAAATATGGAGTTTAAACTGATTATAAATATTCTTTTCCTTGAGTACATTTCAGTTGTCAACTAGCATCATACTGAAATGTTATGATCGTCATTCCTCATTACGGTAAAATAAAAAATCCAAATGGACAATACAGCCAACAAAAATATCCAAACAAACAAACTCATTTCAATTTGCGGAATATGGTGGAAACTTATTTGTGTGTGTCTCGATGGCAATTGATTTTCCATGAAAAGCGATCATCAGTTTTAACGCCGTTCCACTTGGGTAAATGGAAATTAAATGGTTTCCTGTTGATTTACATAATATCGTCATGGGTATCCCCTCCCCTCCCCTTCCATACGTTATAGGTCGAACCCTATGACGTGATCCCCCCAGTGGGACAATAGTCGTATTTTTTTTTTTGGGAAATGCAGACTATTTTCCAACAGCATCGGCGAGTTTTATTTTATTCAACATGATTTTGACATGCAGACCAGATGCATTTTATGATCACAATATATTCTGTCCAGTTTATACCTAAACAAATTGAATTTAATTTCCATATTTGACTCAAATATGAAATATGAGTTGCGGTACAAAAGTTACAACGACTTTACTGAGTTGGCTTTCCCACTCAACCCTATCTGCTATTTTACCAGATAGAGGAAACAATATTGGAGCAAACTTACGTGAAATGATCTGTGAATTACAAATATTTAAATTTTATGGTACTATTACTGGGTAATTCTTGGAGAAAAATGAGTTTTTTTTGTAAATTACGCCCTCTTGTGGTAGAAAAGGAAACTTGAAAATAATATCCTGCACGTTCTCTAATGCGATTTTGTCAAACATTTGTTTCTATCTAAGTTGTAGGATATATAGTTTCGGAGATACAGCCGGATACTTCTCTTGATCAGACATCCAGAACAAAGCTTATTTTTGACTAAAGGAATTCATAAAAATTCAATAAGAGAACAAATAATTTATGTTACATATGAATCGCTAATAGAAAAACAATACGATTGAATATCAACTGTCTTATTCATCTTTAAGAAATATAATAAATACGGAAGGAAAATTCGTTTTGTGTCACGAGACTCTTACCACTTTTAAGGATTTTCATTTTCTCCATTTTTTTTTAATATCCACCCGATTCGTCCTGCCAATTATAGAAGCAAGAACAACTTGAATATGTCATATTTTTTTATGGACTCTCAAACAGTATAAAAACCCTCCAATAAATCATCAGAAGACGTATCACTTGGAAAAAGTAAGCCCGAATTTTTTCTGTTTTTGATTGGAAAACTTATATCCAACCTGTCAAAGCGGAAAATACATATAATATCATTGTTTGGCATCAACCCCTTCGTCGTCTCCCCATATCCATTTTGATACTGGGAAATGCGGGCGCTTATGGATTGCGGTGGGGAGGATAATAATTTCTGCCTTGGTTCTACGACATAGCAGCCGCCGAAGAAGGCGATGTCCAACTTTGGCCATACATAACTCACTTGCCAACAAACGGATACCGGCGACAAAATTCGTACGCGTCGCCTCGCACCGGAGCTTCTATGTGAAATTTGTAATAACTTGAGCGAGATTTTCACATGATTATAACTTTTGAGAAAATATAACTTTCGTGGTTCAGCCGCGTAGCAGACAAAGTAGTGTCTGTCTCTGTCCAGCTGACCTACATTGCGATCCAGGCTGTCTAGACCAACAGCCAGCTTTCGTATATTGAATATTGCACCTACCGGCGATGATGTCATTCAATGCGGGTTGGAGTATTTGCTCGCCGAGTAGTTCACAGTAGAAATCTTCTATAGAATGTTATTAGAGTGATCTAGTAGTAGCTCTAAGTGTGATTGGGCTTCCTAGGTGGACGGTTCCGTTCCGTTCCGTTCGATTGTGTGCTTTTTTTTTTTTTGGGTTTGTGCGCGCCTTTCATATAGTAAACGTACTCCGATTTTGATGATTTTTGATTCATTTGAAAGAGGAGGCTTGAGAAATGGTCCCATATTCATAAAAACAGGAATCCGACATCTCGTTCCCTCCGAAAACCGCCCCCGAAGGGGGTGGAGGGGGCAAATTTTCTCGAAAATTGAAAATTTAAGGTGGTATAATTAAAGATAGGACAATATCCGGAAACGTTTAAATGGAACATTTTTTCAAAGGAGTAACGGTTTTCGACATAGAGACATTTTAAACTCTCAAATATACCTATTTTCGCTATGTGGAAAGGGCGATTTCTGTCGAAAATTGAAAATCTGTTTGCAGTACATGAAAGACATAATTATTTGTAGCAACATTTATACTGAACATTTTCCCCTTAGAGTTACGGTTTTCGAGTAAAATCGGTGTTAAAATGGTAACAACTAAAATATTCAAGCGTATTTCCGCAGCGATGTACTGAGATCTCAATAATAACAACTACAAGCAAGGAATATACGTGGGTAATAGAATAAGTACCTACTATCTTCATTGGTATTAGTGAACGTTCAACGATTTTCGTGACTAATGTTACATTCAAAAGTGTGAAATAAATATTTTTTACAAAAAATTGGACCGACTTTATTAGTTGGTGCACTGAAAAGTATAAAATAATATTAATTCTATTGGGGCTGGTACTTGTGAAGTTGGTGCCAAAAGTTACCAATCTACCTGCAACTGCACAACTTCAAAAGTAACAGCACCAATAGAATTAAAAAAAAATTATCAAAAAAGAGCAGTAGTGTAAATATTATTAAAAATAATTTTAGGTTATAGATATAATCAGTACCTACAACTTTTGTTCAAAGCTATTTTTCATAAAATACACAGGTAAAAAAATAAAAATTAATAAAGAAAAATAACAAATATTGATAAAACATGAACACTCAATATAAATTTGATGTAATCGTACATTTTCTGGAGATCTTAATATAGACCCTGATTGAAAAAATATATAGTATATTTAGTGAAAAGAAATAGACGAAAAAAAAATCTGCCTTGAAGTGGACTCGAACCCTTTCTGCTTTATATTCAACAACCAAAACAAAAACCTCTAACCGCAAGGCTATGACAATTTTATTTAATACCATGTAGATATACCAATGAAAAGGTTGTTAAAATTTCAATTCAATGAATTTTGAAAAATTTACCTTTCCGCTGACTACAGACCATCGGGATTGTTTTTATTTGAAATCGTCTTACAAATATTTTTTTTACGCTAGTAAACCCTTGTATTTATATCTAATTGCAGTTTATCATATAATAATATAAAAGCATGTTTGATGTTTTAGTTTAAATGGATTTATAAATGTATTACTAAATAAACTACCTACTAGTTTGCGACAAACCTCGTATACTAATGCCACAAACATTGATATCTGATTATTTCATTTCAAAGAACTTTTTATCAAGAAAACATTTTTCTCATAGAACATATAATAAAAAAGTTGTCTAATTGATGCTAGACTTGATTGAAGACACTTAATACTGAAAAATAATATCACTGTCAAACTGTCTATTCATCATTAATTATTTAATGTATCTTAAGAATAAATTATAATTTGTATGAGTCACATATTTATTATGATCTTAGATAATGCCATAATGATAATTTTCACAAGATTCACTCTCCCAAGGCTATAAATAACCTGATAATAACTACCCATATACTCTAAATCTCTCCTAAATCCTGTCGATTAATCCCTTTCCCTTTGAACTCCCACACGCACACTATCTACCTTAATCGTCGGGTAATTTTGTCGGAATTACCACTTTTACCCCTTACATCATTCTTTCATTCTTGCTCGCTTAATATTTCAATGCCTCAACTAATAATAATCTTCTTCATTTCTCTTTTGTTACAGGTAAGATTAATTTCGAGTTTCGAGTCTTCTCATTGGATCAGCAGAACCAAACATCTTCTTCATCTTCTTCAAGCGAATCAATTTGACTTTGTGCTGCTGCTTCTATGCGAGAGAAATAAATATTCCTCTCGTCTCCTCGAAAATGGAAACATCAATCACAATTAGAATATAGAAATTCGGAATTAATTGGTTCGAAAATGGAAAAGTTGAAGCCCCCCCATAGCAGTAAATGCTGGAAGCGGCGTCGTATTCAATTGGTGAGCGGCACCGCGACGCCCGTTCGCTACGCTGGCGTCTTTTGCTACTTTACTCTTTGCATTTTGAATTAGACCAGGGACAGGTGGGGGGGGGGACTACGGGGCATTCACTCTACAGGTTTGTTTTCAGTTCAATAGTCCTTCCAAGATAGTTTGGGGAAATGGGGAAGGTGTAATAAAATCTACATTGAACTTGAATACTGATAAATGATAATGATTATAAATTTCTACTCCTAATCAGATTTGAAATAACGATAAGATCACTTAATCTTTCGGACAACAAACACGGTATTCCCTTCGAAGTCGAATTGAGTTCTATTCTAGCTGCATTCTTTCCACGACTCAATTTAGGATTGACAAACTATAGCTAGCTGTCCCACAAGTCCCTATGTAACCTCCCCGGAATATTGAGACCTAGCTCCCCCTTCCACCACGCAACAATCCTTCGCCATCTCGTGCTACATGGTCCTCCTCGAAGACGTCTTCGTTCTCCATTATCCATGTCCTTTTCAGTACAATGCATTCCTTCGACCCATATACCCGTACCCATACTTGCATGCCGTCATATTACGATGGCGTTGGCGCTCCCTCACACACACTAAAGCACAAGAACCTTGTGAGAAAACGAATTAGAAACGAGTCTCTGGAAGAGTGTTTGTGTGCCATTGAAGCAGCCATCCCGCCTCCCATCTCCACATGTTAAGAGAGAAAAAGGGATGAAGGCGAGACGTGGTGGACGACGAGAAACGTGGTGGAATGTGCGCGCCAACCTATATGTGCCATCATGGAGAAGAATATGGAAGATGGGGGGGGAAAACTGACACGAACGACGAATGAGAAAGAAGTCGTTTTGTCGTCTATCAAGCAGAGGCTATTAGGATATACAGGGTGTTCGGAAAAATGAGAAGGAATACGTGAACATGAAACTACAAGTATATATATAAACATTTCTGTTCCATTTTGTAGATATGAACTGTCACAAGATCTTCAGTGAATAACAGTTTTATAAAATTGTCATTAAACCAGCAGGTTTATTTCCGATTTTTTAGAGCAAAGGTCTTTTATCGAAGTTACATGGCTAGAGAGACGAACAGTTTAACTTTAAGACGCTTGATCATCATCAGACGCGCCTCAAATTTTCAAAGGCCTACTGGGGATGAGTTTTTTTTGGATCGCTAGATACTACATATATATATATATATATATACTGAACGTCTGTCTCTATGTGCCGTATTGGCTCTTAGACTATTCGAGATAGCTGGGCCTCCTAGGTGATGAGTTCCATACCTGTAATACCAATAGAATTAATATTATTTTCTACTTTTCAGTGCACCAACTAATAAATACGCTCCAATTTTTTTTAAAAAATATTTATTTCAATCTTTTGAGTGTAACACATTAGTCACAAAAATCGTTGAACTTTCACTAATACCAATGAAGATAGTACTTATCCTATTACCCACGTATATTCTTTGCTTGTAGTTGTTATTATTGAGACCTCAAAACATCAAAGTATTTTGGATGCTACTTAACACCGATTTCGAATTCGAAAACTGTAACTTTAAGGAAAAAATGTTCATTATAAATGTTGCTACAAATAATTATATCTTTCATGTAGTATCCAAAGATTTTCAATTTTCGAAAGAAATCGCCCTCTCCACATAGCAAAAATACATATATTTGAGAATTTAACATGCCTCTATCTCGAAAACCGCAACTCTTTAAAAAAAATTCAATTCAAACTTTTCCGGATATTGTCCTATCTTTAATTATACCACCTCAGATTTTCGATTTTTGAGAAAACTCTCCACCCCTTCGGGGGCGGTTTTCGGAGGAAAGTAGATTTCGGATTTGCGTTCTTCGTTCGGACCTCGTTTACTATACAAAAGGCGTGCATGAACCAAAAAATATATAAAAAAAATCTGGTGTATCCACTTACACGATTTTCCTGCCGCTCGCAAATACCAGTGAATGAAAAATTTTACTTTATTCCAATTCTTTTCTTACATAGCGACGATAATAGCGGTAGTAAAGTAAACGTTAAGACAATGGTCATATAACATTTTTTCGCAAGATGAAACGTTTAGCGAGAATCTGAAGAAACATGTGGAAAATATGGAATTTTAATCAAGCATAACTTTTTTTGAGCTTTTTCTCAGAGATGACGCTATGTGTGAGTGGTTAAGGGCTCTCAGAAGACTACTTTAAGCAAGTTTATTCAAAATCCTTAGAGCTGTTTTCGCGCAACTATCTTGAGCATATCATGTTTTTTGGTTATAGCTCAACACCCAGTGTATACAGGATTCTCATTCAGTGTCACCGGCGAGTGATATTGGTACCAAACAAAATAAAAAAGAAAGCAACAAAACACAACGATCCGTTCCCGAGATAATGCTGTCACAGACAGACAGACAGATAGACAGACAGACATACCAATGGCTGAAAATATGTTTTTTAGACTTAGAAAACTCTGAAACGTCAACATTTGTAAAAATTTCGATACTTTCCTTATACAGCTACTATAGTAGCGTAGGAAAGTAAAAAATCACAGTCGATTTGTATACCTCGTCCGTTCGGGGTTCGTTGGTCAAAAAAAGTTATTCAAAATGTAGGTACTTGTTAATTTATTTCGTCAAATAAAAAATTGTTTATATCACAGTGATGGACATTTAGAACCATTTTTATAACATGTTTTATCTATGTAATGTATTTTCAGTTGGTAATTTTTTGGTATGACCTATAGAAAATTATTGAGATTCAAATTCCGCAAGCCTTTTGAGCCTTCACTACCTTGATAGTGCTACGAATGACAAGGAAACCCACATTTTAAGGGTGGACTCCGAGAACCACCTAATTACATACAATTTTACCAGGTCATAAATATTCATGTAAGAAAAAATTCCAAGACCAAGGACTCGAACCCACAACCTCTCGATTGGAAATCGAGCGCCTTACTCACCGGGCCACCGGTGGTAGTTATCGGTAATATGAAATTAATAATAAAGCAGTAAATGTAGGTATTTGTTAATTTATTTCGCCATATAAAACATTGTTTATATAACAATGATGGACATTTAGAACCATTTTTATAACATGTTTTATCTATGTAATGTATTTTCAGTTGGTAATTTTTTGGTATGACCTATAGAAAATTATTGAGATTCAAATTCAGCAAGCCTTTTGAGCCTTCACTACCCTGAGAGTGCTGCGACTGATAAGGAGACCCACATTTTAAGGGTGGACTCCAAGAACCACCTAATTACATACAATTTTACCAGGTCATAAATATTCATGTAAGAAAAAATTACAAGACCAAGGACTCGAACCCACAACCTTTCGATTGAAAATCGAGCGCCTTACTCACTGGACCACCGGTGGTAGATATCGGAAATATGAAATTAATAATAAAGCAGTAAATGTAGGTACTTGTTAATTTATTTCGCCATATAAAACATTTTTTATATAACAATGATGGACATTTAGAACCATTTTTATAACATGTTTTATCTATGTAATGTATTTTCAGTTGGTAATTTTTTGGTATGACCTATAGAAAATTATTGAGATTCAAATTCAGCAAGCCTTTTGAGCCTTCACTACCCTGAGAGTGCTGCGACTGATAAGGAGACCCACATTTTAAGGGTGGACTCCAAGAACCACCTAATTACATACAATTTTACCAGGTCATAAATATTCATGTAAGAAAAAATTACAAGACCAAGGACTCGAACCCACAACCTCTCGATTGGAAATCGAGCGCCTTACTCACTGGTCCACTGGTGGTAGATATCGGAAATATGAAATTAATAATAAAGCGCTAGCTAGTCCTACCGCCATGAATAGCTTGTTTTCTGCCAAACGCACCCAGTGTAACCTTACCAGACTTCAAGACTGTGGTTTAGCGCCCAAAATAATCAAACTTTCATCAAGATGATTAGATGATTTTGTTTTTAATCAAATTATGTCGGTCTCTCAGGAGTATGTGGCAGAATTTTGTAAAGACCTTTTTCGCGCCACCCTGTATATGAAAAGGTGAGAAGGGGGACGATAACCGTTTGGAGAATTTCGAGAACGAACAGTAGGTAGATAGAAAGATAGATAGATAGATAGATAGATAGAAGCGGCCGAGCACCGGCTGTAGTATGTACGTGACCTGAATCCTCCATTTTGGCCAATACTGAATTATGTAGATAGTGAAGGATGTGCCAGACTATATAATACCTCTATACACCTATTCGCTATATATTTTTCCATTCGTCGGACGTAATCAAATTCCATTTCACAAATGTTCCGGAATGTTCAATTTCAATTTATCAGTAGTTATTATTGTCCAAGGAAAAAAGAGGTAATTTCTCACCATTTAATACTATTGTGCTATTTATTTACAAAAATGTATGGCAAATGGGAAAAAAACTCTTTAAATTTGAAAAAAATATTATTACTGTAGAACGAAGTTCCTTGAGGTGGCTTGCCGTAGGAGTTAACTAGCAGAAATCGTCACGTAAGGAAAAATCGTTATGATCTGGCTTTCTCTCTTTCTTTTTCTCTCCATGTCTCTTTCTTTCTCTATGTGTGCGTGCGAGTATATAGATTCGAATAGACAAGCATCGTTTGCAGCCGGTTATATAACTTTAATCTTCATAAGAAGAAATGATATTTTAAGTTGTTATAAAATATTTTATGTGGTTATAAATCAATTTCAGGACTGACCTTTGAACTTGGCACCCATTTAGATCCCCCTTCTTTTGTCGTTGGAAGTCAACAACCAAGGCTTATATCGTAATATTGCACTTGGCACTCATTTCACATTTATGTTTTTTGATGTGATACCATATTTTTAAACTGAATTTAAAACACTCTACGGGCCTAATGAATCCTTAATGGGAGATTTGAGGAGCGCGTAGCTGCGGGTTAACACTGACCGACTTCGATCATCGAAGTTAAGCAGCGCATACGATGGAAACAGCTTGGACGAGTGACCGTTGATGCGGGCGCGCGTTCGAGTCTCAGTCGCATTGCATTCTCCTCCTCTCGCAAGGCAACGGGAAACCAGTGAGAGTATAAATTCCCTAGTACAGCTCTCTGGAAGGGTGTGCCTTAAGATTTATCTTGGGACACATCAGTGGTTCGGAATCCACGTTAAACTGTAGGTCCCCTTGTCAGTGGTAATACGTTCAAGGCAGAGAAGCCGCCAACGCTCAAATACGAGTGCGGCACTCAAAGAAGAAGAAGAATGGGAGATTAGTTAATTCTTAAATTTGTTTAACTTTTATCTTCTTCTTGTGTGTTTATCATTCTTCTTTCATTATTTGCTCTTTAATGTCCACTTGTAACTTGATTTCTAATTAAAACTCCTTATTTTGCTTCCATCTCAACGACTGGTAGAATTAATTCCTTATGGACCTTAGCTGTCACCGTAAAACGTAGTTTAGATTAGAATATGTGTCCCATTTTAATTTCAAACTCTTTAAATTACCTTGTTGAGCATTATTTCTTGCCCTAAATATATGTTAACTTTTTTTACCTTTTTTATTTATACCTTTTGATTTTTAATGTTTATAGTGTCTCTATAAGTTTGCTCACTTTGTCATCAACAGAGCTGAGCTATCTTTTGATATTGTAACGTTTAACCCTGTGCTAAACGTTGTGGGGTGAGTTCACTTGCGTAAGACTCAAAGTTCGCAGATTGCTTCCAATGATTTATTTCCAAACACACCGTACACGGCTTTCTATTATGGTACAACTGTCACCACTTGTCACCTTGACAATCTATACTGTCACTGTCTTCACCGACAGAACTACTATTAACATGTTAACACTGTTATCAACTGACTTTATAAGACTCACTGCCTTCATAAGACTGACTGACTCTGTCCCGTGATCGACCCGCCTTTATATGCCTGAATCATGACATGACATTCATCGAGAATGTTCTATGATTATCTAGATGCACATAATTAATGTTCTAGATCCTTGTCAAACTGACAATAGTATGACAAATTGTACCTCACATATAGTTTCTGGAAGGATCCAGAATAAATCTGCTATAATTCTAGAACTACATAAGGAAATATACATGCAATAACTAGTGTAAGCAACGTAGTCGCTTAAATAACTTATAAACGAATATCAACCGTAAGTACATGATTACCTATCCACGTTACAATATTTATACCATCGTCTTTTCCCAGACATCGTACCTTATTCTCCAAAAATATATATACATTTATACTTCCTGGCGAAAATCCCTAAGATTTTCTATATGCGATTGATAAACATTGGACGATACAATAACAGCAAGTATCAGAATGATGATGTGGAGAGTATTGGTGGGCATATTTGAACGCGCGTGAGTTGGATACCAACATACTCCAAATACCATCCGTATTCGACGGTTTCGAAGGGTTGGCCTTTTTTCTCTCAAGGGTAAATATACCAACAACCACTTCACCAGCTCGTTCCGCACGATGATAAGGCTATATTGCACCATATACTTGCTGTATTTGTATGTTTATATGGCATCATAGACACGTCTTGTTTGTGTTTTCATTCCATTAGCGTTGCTTCGCACAGAACACTACACAATCCTCCTTGTAGACCTCATTCTTTGTATATAGAACATTAAATATATATATATGTACTGGGTGATTTACGGTTTCTTAAGCGTTTGAGGAAGAATATTTAGTCCTAATTGTATTGGAAAACCTTGGTGTTGTCTTCTATCAGTCATTTAGTAAGCGACAGTAAGCGTTCTCTGAGCACGTAATAATTTTAGAATAGTTCTTGCTTAAAGTCTGCATGTTCATAATTTCAGCTCCTTATTTTCCATAGAATGTTATGTTATAACGACAGGCCACATTCTATCAGTATTGGGGTCTGTAAAGTTTGACATTTGACATATTAGTTGAATTGACATAACTAATCAACAGATCTGTCTTTATTTTGTAGATAGAGCTTAGAAGTTTAGAGTGGTAACTGTTTCATAGCCATGCGTAGTTCCAGCGACATAACCCATCACTGTTCTTTAAATAAATGTATATAAGTCTCTACAGTTCCATAGCCAAATAAAGATTTCTTATATTACTTTATGAATAATAAATTATCTGTGATATGCCTCCGATCTTGGTGTGAATAGGAAATTTCAAGCATCTAATTTGCAAGTGTACAAGAAAACACATATCTTCTTATGTCACTTCTGTGTGATATATACTTTATTGCAATTCGAACTGATATAGAACAAATGAACATTATTTATACGTATCTATTACACTTAGATAATAATAGAAACTCGGATCTAAATAACTCAATATAATCCTATATTTATTATTAAATTAAATATACTCCGTATAGCAATTATAATACATCAAAACAAAATAGCATTTATAAAAAGTTGAATGTATCTACTGACAATTTGACAAATTGAATGTCTTAATTTAATAAGACATACATTTTATACATTGATAATGTAAATATTTTAAAAGAAGTTTTAAGTTATTTTATTATATGAATCTGTACAACAATAGTTTATGCAACCTCAAATCTTGTAAGTAATCTTTTATTATCATTTGTTACAAATTGTATTATATTATAAATATTGGAGATTTCCTGACGAAGAAATAATAAATGTTTCGAAAGCTTGAATAAAAGATAAAGAGTTTTTTTGTGAAAATTTAAATCTTGTATCTTAACTAGACAGTCGTTCTACCTGATAACTTTTATTCGAAAGTGGTATGTTTTTCAGAGCTGCGTTGCATTTGTTGAAAGTTTATAATACAATCCATCTGGAATCACCCTGTATATCGTCTTCCCCTTTATGGTTGTTTCTTTGCCATTCTTATTATTCTCCACCATTCTACCATCCCACCACCACAGAACCGCAAATGTATTCTTACTCACTCTGAGAGAAAAAAGGTCTTTGCTCGCAACGCTGTAAGCAGCAAGCCCCATGAAAATAATAAATACTGGGGGGATTTGCCTCACCCAATTCTCTATATATCTTATCCATATTTCATGTTGTTAACGCCATTATTAAAGTAGCTCTATTTGCGATACGTCAATGTCTTCTTCTTCTTCGTCTCCTTCTTCTTTTTCTTCCACTTCGTTTTCTCCATAGATGTACCAACCAACCAATGCAACATTCCAATAACGTCGGCTCCACAAACTTTCAGACAGTTAAATGGAGAGAAATGAACATTCCATAATATTGTGTCTTTTTAAAATATTCAGTATAGTGTGATTCAATATTTCAGCTCTGGAGAAACTTGTTTTTGGACAATGAATCTGTAGCAGAAATGCTTTAGTGAATTATTCAAAAGTTATCATAATGAACTGATGGAACGATATGTTCATGAAATTTTAAATGAATAAATAAAAGAATTCTGCTGCTGGATGTTAATTTTGTTGCAGATTAGAGAATTTATAGTTTTTTTTCTTCAAGTGATAAGAAAGGCTTATTAGGATTTTTCAAAATGTAAAAATAAACAGTTTATAAAGATATTAAAGTAAAAAGAAATACCGTTCCACCTCTTAGCTCTGAAACTACTGAGCGTACAATCGGGTCGGAGTGGGTCGTTTATATATGATTATCAATGATTACTTGCTGTACCACAAACCAAAAAATAAACTCTCTATGCATACCAATAAATAATTCTGTTAAATAGATCTCTGGGTAAATCCCATTATCTCCTGATGCTGTACTACAAACCACAAAATAAACTCTGTTTGCTTTCAATTTCCTTTCTGTAATTAATGCAACTGTTCACTCTAGTGAACTACGCCGTTTTGGAATCAATGGAGTTAATTGAGTTGTTGTTTTTTCTTCTTTTTTGAAGATCATCCAGCAAGCTCTTTCTCCAACTCCCAAAGGAATCTACTTGATACAATTTTCAGCTCTATATATATATAATAGAAAGGAAACAATTCAGTACACATCGTACACAATTTGGCTAATAAGGGCTACTACTGCCGCTGCTGACACTACCTTCAATTATTGGACGCCATTGTTAGATTCGTTTGTGCCAGAAACAAAAGAGAATCAATCTTTCTATATACACATACAACAACAACGCACCGGGATAGATGTGCGTATATAGGCGATAAATTTGATTACGAGAGGCGGGTCAGTAGACACGTCCAGAATGCTAATGCTTCTTGCGAAGGGATACCCGGTATAGCTACAGTTACATGTTGATCCAGGAGAAAGACCTTTTGTGTACCTACCCTCCAGGTTGGTGCTCGGGATGGATGGATAACAACTGCGGTGGGTCGTCGATCCATCCACGCGCTCTGGATCAAGTTATAAAGAGGAATTAATATTAATACCACGGCTGGTCTGATGTTGCTGTCTAATCAAATCTAAATTAAAATAGGGTCAATCCTCAGTATATGTAAGCTGATGATGTAGATGGTAGCTTCTTCATGCTATAACTGAATCTGGAAAGACCTAAATATATTAAAGTATATATATATATACCACACAAAGGCCGACTAACCAATATTAACATCAATAAAGGCTTCATTAATTCAGCTGTCATCATCTATAAAGGCATTGATTGATATATTCTACATATTGATCCAAATCCATTATTATACATGAGCTGGAAATAAAATACCGAATGGATTCTCAGTGTTTTATATATCAGCAGACCTTTGGAAATGGAGCACCTGTAGTAATGAAGAGTGACAAGTATTAAAGATGATCTGCATGTAGAAAATATGGAATGCACCTATGCAATGAAAATGGTCAAGCTTTATAAGGAAGAAAATCAACATTTCAGAATAACCAGTAAAGATTACGAAGCTAAATTCATGAGAAATAGAAAGCTGCGAAAGTAGTTCTTAGTCAATGAATTTGTGTGGTTAGTTAGTTAGTGACATAATTTTGGATATCGAATATGTTTTTATATTCTTTTTAGTTATGTATGGAACAAGTGCATTCTTTAGTTTTCTGTCACCTTACTTTTATCTTGTTTACTATAAATTGTTTTAAATTCCCTTTATGAAACTACAACTTTGATTACAATAGATATGGCACGCCATTTTGCTATTTAATAGTAAAAATAAAAATATATTTTTATTATTTTTTGAAATTCAAAGAAGAAATGACTCTTCACATTCTTATTGTGCTTTAATATAATAAAAATAATTATTAATATCATAAAATGTATTCCGAGTCTATAGGAGCAAATGGGGAAACCCTGGAATTATTATTATTATTATTATATAGACCCAACATTTATCATTTTTTATATACTTGCGGTATGGTTTCATGATATTTTTATATCATGTCAAAATAATAACTCAATCCATTTATATTTCGATAAGTTATAATATTCTAGGATTATAATTATGGTGCTATATTTATATTAGGTATTATTGAATATTCAATCAAATTGTTGAATTACAATTGTATCATGCTGTGAATTTTATTTACAGAATTGTATTATTGTCTCTTAGAATACTTTCAAAAGAGAGTTTTAATTATACTTTTTTACGTAAAATAATATACTATCTTCATTGAGTAAATAATTTAAATTCATAGTTCATTATTTTTTAAATTTTCCTCCAAGAATTTAAATTTTCTGCATATTTTTTATTTTCAAATTAAACTATTAATTCCTAAATTCTATTTCGAATTTATTCATTCTTGAATTCAAATTATGTATATAATATTAACTCCAAAATTGTTATTCTTGAATTCGTGAATTATAAACCGGCAACACTGTGCTGTTAACTTAATCTATCTTTTTTGTGAAACGCAAATTTAGTAATGAATTCGTTTGATACTCTCTATTCCTTGAGGAAAATCAAAATGTACTTCCAAATTGTAGAGTTGGGCAATTACCTATATTTACAATGTCACTGTTTGTACTCATTGTTATAACAATTGATAAATTTGAACATAAAGAAATTAATTAAGCTGAAAACTGGCGGGAATATTCACGAACAACGATAGGTACGTTATTAATCATTACACCCACAATTTGTACTGTATTTTTATTATGTACATAAGTTTGAAATGTGAATGTTTATTTTTGAATTAAGAAAATGTACTGATTTTTAATTCAAGAATAAAGATTCACAATTTATACTTAGGTATATACGTAATTCTAAATTATTTATATATATATATATATTTTGATTTTGTATTCTTGACTGGTTTTATAATAAATAAAAAGATGTTCTTGGCTATCAAATCTTTCCAGTTTTTGGCTAATTTATTCTAAATTCACGATTTTTGCCCTGAAGAAGAGAATAAACATTCTCGAAAGCTCGGCTTTAATCAAAGAATTTTATTGATTATATGACTGCATCCCCAAGAACATCATATATATATATATATATATATATATATATATATATATATATATATATATATATATATATATATATATATATATTATTCTAATATAAGAGTAGAAAATTAAGAATTAAGATTATGTAGACAATTTTAATTTAAGAATAAAAATTCGAAAATTTTACTTAAAAAATGGAAATAAGGTATATAAGTTTAATTTTCTAGTATTCTTTACCATCATATAAATAAAATGGAATGAAAAATAACAAAAATCGACTTACAAACAGTAAACAATATTGTAGATATTTTTATCCATTTTATTATTATCATTCTGGTCATTTTTCTACTGTTCAAGAATCAATATACCGATTGGTATTTCTATTTTCCTTTCAAAATCTATGCAGAACCGATGTTTATTTGTCTCACCGAAATATATGGCCATTCATCCATTTTTCTGACAAACCATTTTTTATCCATTTATATAAATACAATATCATATCAATGTCGGACCGTTGTTATCTTTTCAGTAATGGTTGGGGAAATTACGGATTATAACCTTTCAACCTACATCACACAAATATAATAATAATAATATCCTTTCAGTAGTTTTCTCTGGCTTTTATCAATTTGAACGGGACTGAAAATGGACGAAAATTAAAGCAGATTAAAATGTCAGAGTCGTTCTCGGCGTTTATCTCCTGCCTCGGACATGACACTGGCCACTTATCATATCATAATACTTACACACTAGAAATAAACTTTTTATAATATTCTAATAGGTGACCGTTGAAAAAGCCACCTAATTTATTATTACATTGAATTAACACCAAATTAAAACCTCAACTTTATATTTCAAGAAAATAAACAGGTCTATTCACTATCATCAATGAAGTAAGTCAAGTTTTGAATCGGTAGAAGAATGCTTTCTACTTTATAAGACAAATTTAGATTTCAAAGTTCGATCGGCTGAATGCTATAAAAGTCGATGAACATTTCCATCAGTAATAAAAGCATTGGTATCTTTAAATATTTATGCTACAGAGTAGCTTGAATATTTTTCTGGATAAGTAATAAATAAAAACTAAATTTAGGTTTGAACATTATTGAGGATCTTTTGTTCTTTAATTATCTGATATAATTTTATGTGATATATCTTTGGTTGACATAAATTTACTTTATTTATTTATTTATTTATAAACCAATTTTTTAGCTTGACTACATTTTATCTCTTAGCAGTTTCCAGTACCTTTGTAGTGCTTGTTAGATTGTTGTATAGCTTAAGGGTATTACTAAAGTAGCTAACTAATAGTTGTGTAAATTTTCTGTAAAATTAAATTCTTGTTTCTATTAATACCTTTCGATTTGGAGTATATATTTTTGAGATTACTAGAGTGATAACTAGATACTCAACTGCAAAAAATTATTTGTCTAATATTCAGAGGATTTTTATTATCAAAATTATTCTTGTTCTTGATTCTTAAGATTCTGTATTGTATTCTCTGAATTAAATCGAAGTTTTTACTATATTTCCTTACTTTCCACATCTTTCTATGATTCTCATGTTGTTATAATGGCTGTATGGTCAGCATATAAAACCAACTTATAGTACTCTCCGTTATTTCATTGAGCGAAGATTATTCACATAAATAAAAAATAACAGCGGTCCCAAGCTTATACCTTGTGGAACACCTGTATTTATATTTTTGGAGCACTAAGATACAATTTCATCAATTCTTGTGCATTTCCTCTTATATCATAATAATTTTACAATGTCGCCAGATCCACTAAGTTTACTCTTGTCTAGTTTTTCATAAGTTATCGTAGGAATTATGTTCGAGGCATCTTTTGTACCTGTTTTCATATTCGTTTTTTGTCAGATGATACTAGAAGATACCTGTGACATCGTCCAAGCATAATTGTTTGTTGATTTTTATTCTGTCACTGTCATCGCCACTTGACATGTGCTTAGTCATATATTTGATAATTCATGGTGTAAACCCGAACTTGGCTGCGCTCTGACTCTGAATTTAATTCGGCAGTTGATCTATTAAAGCAGCTTTTTAACAAGAGTTTAGCAATTCATTGAGGAAACTTATTTGTTTTTTTGGTTTCTAAATTACACTTTATAACTTTGTTATTTTTCCTAGAAATCTATTTCAAAGAAAAGTCCAAAACTGATACTTACATTGAAGTAAAGAGATAAAGTTTTGTATTTATAACGTAAATAACTGAATTCTGTTTTTGGTGGTTCACTTTGAGAGAGAAAAAAAAAAACAATATTGATTTTTTTAGGGCCGTTATGGATTATAAAGTCTTCACGAAAATCTTGAACAAGTCAACGTCTCCATGTACCCACTCGTTTATTAATGTAAAAGGATGTTAGTCAGAATCTTTGTTGGAATACTTGTTCAGAAATTTATTCGATTCATTTCAAATTCAACAATTATCACTCATTTTATAAGTGATTTATTCTTCTTCATTCGTGATGGTGGGACATTGCATAACTTTCCAAAAGAATGAGCTCAACAAAAACCTCTCTATCTCTCCCAGTTCTTTGGATAATTAAGTTTTCAAATTTGATTAGAGCTGCTCCGCTTTCATGCAGTCATCCCAATTAAATTACTGACTAATCACTTTGAAGGATCGCGGCGCTCCTTCATTGGGGGCGGGGGAGGGGTGAAGGTTTAAGAATTGTTTTCATTCCAATGCCTTATTTCCCCCCACTCCACAGCCCGAATTTGTGATTCTCCCTGTCTTCGGCCGTCTACTATGCATTAATGATTTAATCAAGTATTCAATGATGCCGCTACCATTTTATTGGCGCGGCAAAAAGTCTCAATTTCTATTTGGGAATTTTGGGTGATTTATATCAATTTGTGGCATGAATTCTCAGTAGGCACAGACAATAAATATCACTGATATGTATCTTGGATAATCCTTGTGGAAGTGACTTATAATATATAAATACATAAGTCGAATTTTATACCTCATTCTTTCGAAAAGTCGTTATATAGATCCTACTTTATTCGTTACTTTTGATGTTGGTGCGAAAAGTCTTTTATTTACTGACAACTGCCTTTTTTTTCATCAATGTAAAAATGTGCCATCACACTCTCTACCATAAAATTTTTATTACCCCGAAATAATTATGAATCATATCTCTGCTTTTTGAAACAGCCTTCTTATTATTTTTTCTCGAAGCCTTGACTATCAAAAAGAAATTTAACTTTGTTTTTATAGCTGTTATATCGAAAATATAAATAAGTCCCAAGATTCCCCTCTACATACAGCATTTCTTTGTCTCCATGTTCTCCACCATTCAATCTTCCAAGGGATTTATTCATTTTAACGACCTTTTATTTACGATGCAACAGGAAGTGAAATTTTCTTCTTACGAAACGTCGGCGCGGCTGATGAAGAAGAAGAATACGACAAAGCCGAAAGGTGGATACCTGAATGCAAACGAGGTAGGTGTTCGATTTTACGGTTCCACAAATTATGTTACCGCTACTGTAAATATAAAGATAGTTGTGGAATTTTACTTATGTTTATAGCGTCTTTTACATCTCGCCTACACCATTGTAAATAAGCCAAATCTGAAGGTATTTGTTTATGCCATGATGTATGTTTAACTTTATGAGAAGATGTGTTGAAATCTGATATTTTCTGAATGAATGTTATTAACATTATCTGTTAGACTTAATTCTAATACCAGTTTTGAAATGATTCGTTAGAATTTGATAAAAGTGACAAAAACTAGCAAACAATCTCGATTCTGTGACATTTCAAACATAAAAAATACTAAATCAAAATCAATCGTCCATTTGGCAACTACTTTGCCTGAAACAGACAGACATATATACATGTTAAGCTCAATCAATGAAAACCTAGCTATGAACGCTCTACGCAGAAGCTATACTTAAGATTGGATAGGAAAATAGCAGTCAAAATAAATCAAACTCAGTCATATGAGCCAATTGTAGACCTAGGTGTTCCACAGGACTCTGTACTGGGTCTACTTATGTTTATAATGACATACCAGAATTTATGAAAAGTAAGTGTAAGGTTAGGTTGTGGCAATTCTTTTAAAGGACTAGCAGATATTTTGGACAATTAAGTATTTAATTTCAAATTCATGAAAAAACGGTTTTAATGAAATTTAATATGAAAAATGATCCCAATACGCCTTTTGAAATACATAAAGAAAATAATAACTGATATGCCGTCTGCTGAAACAATAACCTAAGAAATGGTTGATACCAAAATTACAAGCTATAAGTTTGTAATGTTTAAATTTTACAGCCAAAAAACTTTCGATGTAATGCAACTTTAAACGGACTGTAATTTTTAAGGGTTCGTTTTTGTGTATATAGATAAATGTTGTCAAATCAACTTGAAATTGACCATTGAATATGCCATTAAGAGTATGACCAAAACACCCTGAATAGCGAAGTTTTGAACTGTTCTCCTAGTTGGATTACATTCTGCCATTTATCCAACGTTTAGCTGGTAAACTCACTCAATTTCGACTTATCCTTAATACAGTGGCGTTCAATGGGTTCTCCATCTTCTACGCCACTGTCTCATAATTAGCCCCCTTCCAGACTCTATCACAGCTCGATGATGCTCATCAGGTAATCGGAATGCGTACCTCGTTGTCGAATAAGAAAAAAAGAAACACCAAAACATGACGCACATACGTACATAGAGAACGGGGATGTGGATAGAGCAAGCTAGATGGTGCTACCAGCACGTGAGCTGTTGTCATCGCCCCTCCCTCCCCCACCGAGTTAACAGTACCTATGCGGAGTAGGGTGAGGGGATAGAGGACACGTTCTATATCTCCTCCTCCTCCTATTGGAGATACGCGGCGGACGGTTCGTTGTTGGCGAGAAATTTTCGAACGTGTCCTGCAAGCATGATGCTTTTATCCGACTGCTCTGCTGCATGTATCCAAAAAGGTAAATGGGGGAAGGGAGCGAGACATTAACCTGCCTGCTGGCGGCAGTGTCTATTTTTGTCATACTAGCGTGTCAAAGGAAGAGAGATTAGATAGATAGCAAATGATAAGACATATTTTGATAGGGTGTTAGTTTTATTTTAGTGAAAAGTGTCGCCTTCTTCTTAATTTGTGACTAATTTATAATAATAATTAAAACATGTTTTTTTCAATATTAATCCTTTATTTCAACACTTAAATGCACAGATGATACACAAATGAATGTAAACGTCAAAATTGCTGTTATATATAAAAATATTTTGTTACTACCAGAAATCATCTGAGGAGTAACAACATTCCCTGATTAGGAATCTTTTCAGCCTTGCTTTAAAGACATTGACATTGGGGGATGATTTTATATGAATGTCGAGTATATTATGGAACTTGCAACCCATACAATAGAAGTTTGGTTGGTCTCAGTTCTAGTCAGAAGCCATCTATACTTTTTTCAAAAACTAATAAATTATAGTTATAGGATCATTAGCAAAAATATTGAGCAGTAAAGGTCCTAATATAGAACTTTGAGGTATCCCTTGCTTTATTTTAGGTTGACTACTCAGAGCATCATTCAGTCTAACAACTTGAATTCTATTCAATTAAGACTCCAAAAATTTAAGAGGGAACCCCCGTAACCCCATACAATTCTAACTTGTTATATAGAAAAGACTATGGTTCACTAAATCGAAAGCTCTTGAAATGTCGATAAAGAGACCAAGAGCATACTCTTCTTTATCAAGTTTGTCTATAAGACATTTTTTTAAATAAAATAGAGCAGATTCTGTGCTCATATTTTTATGAAATTGTCTGTAGATTTCAGTTAGATTTTGGAAATTGAAGCCAGGGTATGGAAATAAAAAATCCTAAGATCAGAGCGAAAAATTTGATTGTCATAATATTAATAGTTTTCAAGTTCTTTATATTTATTTGTTCTAAAAAAGTTTATAACCAAAGATAACACTCACACGATTTTTCCATCAACTTCAAATATTTTTCACTGAAGAAAGAAATTGTCCAATCAAATCCAATAGGGATTGATTTTCTTCATATGGCCGTATTTTTTTAGAGATGCACCTTGAATTTCATCAAATTTACAGTATTGAGGAAAATATTTTTTTTTTGCTACCGCGCAGTATCTAGTGCGAGCAGGATACTCATTCTATGCTATAGGTGAGCGGTATCGGTACCCTACAAAACAAGAAGGAAAGCCACTTAACCAGTGCATTTGTATCCGAGATAATCTTGTCAAAGAAAGTCAGAACAATGGCTGTAATATTTATTAAGTTTCAAGGCTGGTAAACCGTTAGTGATGCTTATGATATTTTCTGTGTGATCATACATGCAGGTATAAAAGAATTGGTATGAACAAATTTTCTTGAATAATAATTATCTGAAACTATGATACATGATAAAAACTTGTCTCTGGCAAGTGCATGACATTGTGTCATGATGACAGCTACTGTTTTTTTTTCATCAAAATTCACTTGAGGTGCTGACACTTTGTGAAAATTTATGAGATGGACTCCAAACTCGTTTTAATGAATTTCATTCTCCTCGCCCTATCTTTGTCAATGAGCTTTCGTGAACTCCTCTTCTATAGTATACATTGGTATATCCATAAACTAAGGAGATACCCGGAATTACGATCGCGCAGGACGCCAACAACTGCGGGGAATTTGGCATTTTAATAAATTCGTATCCAACTACTAACTTCCACTGGGAGCAGGCGAAGGCGACGATGCGGTGATGCTCCATGGTAGCAAGTAGTATTTTGTCGCAGAAGAAGGAAAAACGAACGACGACGCGTTACGCCAAGAGTGTTTTTCTTCTTTTTTTTGGCAAAGTAAATTGGCTATAGAACTTGGATTCGACAGAACTGAATTCGTTTCGAGAAAGCACCACACTCTCGATTTAGAAAATAACAAATCTGTTATCCCCTGCACACCTTGTGACGTGGCAAGAGCAACTATGGAACGTTGAAAACAAGAAAAAAGAACAGAATGAGACGACGACTTCGTCGAACACACATCGATTGATTTATACCAGCTGCATTGAGTGAAGAACAACACTACTGCGGAAAAGTCAAGATTATTTTCCATTTCCCTTCTCCACTGGCTCAGAGATATCCTTATAATATATAGGGGTATATTTTATATATTCCATACTATTCTACAGGGTGGTTCTCCGGGAAAGACATCGAGCCATTGTGGGCAAAGGGTAACTACAAACGTCAAAAATATTTCCATGTTTGTCGCATTTCTGGTTATACCGGAAGTAGATGCCAACTTTGTTATTTTTAGTGAAATACCCAGAATAATAACATGTTTTAAGATTTTTGTATAATTTTGAAAACATTTTTTGTATTATTTCCTATACCTACTTAAGTCTAACCATTTTAGACATATTTCAAATTTTAAGTCTAAAATTAAGTTTGCTGTCAAAACAAAATTATCAATATTTTATTGTATTAAGAAGCAAAAATAAAGGGAACTTGGTATACTATTGTCCATTCTCTTAGGTTTTTCATTTTTGACACGCTTTTATTAGCTTCACTTGTATGTTTGTTTGCATGTAATCAAAGTCTTTGAGCTCGATTTTGCACTACTTTGAGCGATCCGATTTTCTTTAAACTTTGCACACCTATCAACGACTGGAGACAATGCAATAATTTCATGTATACTTGCGAGTGCGACTCCTTGATGGGGAGTTCCATACCTATATCTTCTGAGCTCTATGGATGGATTCTCGTGGAATTTTCAATATGCATGTGATTTGGTAGGATATGTGATTGAGTGTAAGTGCGATTTGGACTCTTTGGGGGAGGGTTCCATACCTTGATTTCTGGATGAATTTTCGTGTAAATTTCTATTTGTATGTGGGTTGGGATGTTTTGTGATGTTGTGTACGTGCGAGTGGGATTTTTCGATGAAAGGTTTCATACTTATAGTTCTGTACGTGCGAGTAGGATTGTTTGATGAATAGTTTCATACCTATACCTCTCGGAGCTTTATGGATGGATTTTTGTAGAATATCCGATATGAATATGTGTTGGGCGATTTGCGATGGGGTTTAAGAGTGGTACTATTAAGTGGAGGGTTCCATACCGTCCTCGTATACCTATATGATCATGACTGTCTACATCTCACTCCCTACATTCGTGCATCGCTTTAATAGCAAACCGTAACAATTATAAAATAAATAATAGTTTGAAAAACTAAAAAACACGCTTCAATAGCAAACCAAACTAAAATTTTGAAAATAAATAAGATATCATTTTAATGTAAAAAAGCGTGGGGTACTTTCTAAGTTAATTTTATAATGACTACCTACTTATCAGTATCTATCAACATAAAATATTTATATCAATGAACATTAAGCACCCCACGCTTTTTTACATTAAAATGATATTTTATTTATTTTCAAATTTTTAGTTTGGTTTTCTATTAAAGCGTGTTTTTTAGACTATTATTTATTTTATATAAATAACAAATGTCAATAAAAATCAAACAACATCAAAAATTATTTATTATTATAGAGAATGTGATAATGTTCAAGAAAATGTAATACAATCATCCACAGAAACAGAAACCAACACCAAAATCTTTGAAGAAAATTATAGAAAATCTTAAGAACTTTGGACCTAGAAAGGGTAAAGTATCCCTTATTTCAAAACACAGAATCGATAAGAAAAAGGCAGGGAAAACTTGAATAACTTATCCGAAACTATCGTTTCGTTTTTTTCCTTGTGAGAAGCTAATGAACAATCATATGTCGTGTACATGAACAGAAATTATGCTTTCAACATCACAAACTGTACCTATTTATTCTATGATCACCAGAATGCCCTTCTTTACAGTTCATTTGCCTCATCTTAATGTGGAACTCGAGTGTGCTTCGACTATTTAAGCTAATAGAATATGAAATTTACTGTCGCATGATGGGGTTTTCAGCTTTTATATATTATATCGACTATAGTAATTTGAACCATAATGTATATATATATATCCTGTTCAGTGAACTGTTGCTTATAGTATTTCACAGAATATATGGAAATAGCTTTTTCCCAGTTAGTTATTTGACTTTATTATTAAAAAATGTTGACTCTGTTCCAATCCAGCTAAGTTACTGCTATGCATGGTTCTCGTATTGTTCCGCCAAATATTTCTCAGGTTCCAAAGTGGTAGAGAAATTTCATATTCATACTATACCTAGATTGAAGACATATAATTGCCTGTCAAATTTAATACTGATCCAATTAAGATTATTAAATATTATTCATTGTTAAATATGATAAATACCTATTGGAACATGGAACCACTGATTCTCATATACATTTATGCAAAGAACAGTTGTTATGGGTTCGATCATTGAAACTACGAACGGGTGTTGACCAGTTATCTCTAAGCTCTAAACATCATAGACCCACACGATAAAGAAAGATCTGTTGATTCGTTATGTCAAGTCAACTAATATGTCAAACGTCAGTAATATTGTTTGCGAATATGTCTTTTTCGAAGAAAAGTATAAAATGGTTCAAATCTAGTGAAGTGATGAGAAGCAGCTGAATACTTTAAAGTCTAATAAAAAGAAGGATAGCTTTGTAATCAACACGGGGTGTGGGGCATGACAACGTCTGTAATAAGCAATTTCTTTATATTATTCGTTTTTCTAGGTATACTCTTTAGAATAACGTTGAAGTTTTTTTTAAATAAGTAGTATTGGTTCGTGCTAAATTTGAATCTAAATTGTTTCTAGATGATGTATCAGGTAGGTCCAAAAATAAAATCTGGTTAGATAATTTCACAATGGTACATTACAAATCAAATAATGTCTTATTCAGAATCAGAATGGAGATAGCTAATAGAAAATCATTTACTGTCAAAACAGTATTCTGTTTACTTATAAATGAATAATCTCAAGCATTTTTGACCGATTTCCATAAAAGGAAGAGGTGTCAATTCGGTTGTATGTTTTTTTTATGTATGGCTGTTCGCGAGTATATAGTAAACGTGCTCCGGTTTTGATTCATTTGAAAGAAGAGAGTTGAGAAATGGTCCCATATGTAGAAAAACTCAAATCCGAAATCTCTTTCCCTCTAAAAACCGCGCCGACGGAGGTGTATTGGGCAATTTTTAATAATAATAATTAAAACAAAGAAAATGTAAATACCTCTATATATTCTTCACCTTTTTTATCTTATACATATAGATACAGCTGCGTCTGCAAGGTTGACCTTCCCAAAATCTACACCTTTGCCATTTTATTATGAATTTTCCATTGTCTAAAACTTTCTCTTCAAATAACCTACCCATTCTACGAGTATTTATCGAAATACTCTTTATTTTTCAAAATGTTTGAGTGTCTAAGTAGTATAACTTGTAACTCTGAAACATATTTATAGATGATCTAGGTTAAATGTTCTAATTTTGAGTCCAAAATATTTACTCTATAGTAAATATTTTATCTATATAAAGATAGCTTCCAATATTTCTCGACATCGAGTTATTCTGATATATCTTGAAAGATACTGTGTACATACTCCCTATATTCTCTGCTGCCTTTTCTCTGTCTCATTAAAGTAATGGTTATCGATTAAATGGAAATATATAGGTAGGTGTATGCATTCATCTGGCATGCATCTAAATTCTGAGTGAAAACAAATCTCTATACACATATACGCTGGTATATACCTGCTGACATAGGTATTTTTGAGGTTATGTTTATACAGCGTGATTCTCCTCGGAACGACTTACTTTAGCATTTATAGTTCCAAAATTCTTGAGGTTTTCTATAATGGTCTTAATAGATTTTGGTGTGGGTTTCTATTCCTCTGGATATCGCATAGTGATATTGTATAACATGTTCTTGAAATAGCTTTATCACATTCTCCATAAATAATTCAAATAATCTTCATTTGTATAATTAAGTCTTCTCGGCATTATAATTACTCAAAATTTGCAAATGACTTTTTTGACGCTTGTTTGACTTTTTTGACATTTGTTATTATTTTCTAATGCAATCGTGGTCAACTTCTGACACAACTTTAAAGATGTGGAGCACTTTTACATAGAAAAATGAAAAACTGCCAATTATTTAAAAAAAACTACAAATTCTGGGTATAGACAACCTTATAGAAAGTTCCCCTTATTTTTGCTACTTAATATAATAAAATAATGAAAAACGGCGGTTTCCATTTGAAAAAAAAATACTTTTGGCGTTTTTTTAAATCTATTTTTCAAGCTTCTTTTTTGATTACTGAAATTATTATAAAAATATCATACAAATACTGATAAAGTAATTTTTTTCATACAAGTAAATCAACCCAACTTGAATATTAAAGGCTTCCTCATAGAAAAGATTGATAATTATGTTTTTTGGACTACAAACTTAATTTTTGACATTATACATACATTTTTTTAAATAGTTTTTATTACTTTCGGTTCTTGTATCAATGGACTCCGCAGCGATTTCTCAGGCCCCATACGGTCTAGAGACTTGAAATTTCGAATTCGTACTTAGATCGCAGACATCTCGCCGCTTGTTAAGCTCCAAGTGTGATCCAATATTGGTAATTAAAATTATCTCATTCAATCTCATTCGACCAAGATCATTTTAATGACGACATGGAACGACAATGGGATCCGTCACTGGAATTACGCACGAGCATGGAGCGTATATATACGTCTCGTTCTCTGGTATATAGGTACTTTCTGGAAGATCGTCTATGGTTATGTCGCAATTGTCAGACGTCAGACGTTGTTAATTTAAAGTTTAATTTTGTGTTGTCGTAGACAAACAGTAATTTGTTATGGAATTGCTGTTCCTGGCAAACACATATACAGAAGTATAGTTAAAATCGAGAAAAGGATAGCAATAGTAGGTACTCATCGGTACGGTTTAAATCTTAAATGCCCAATAAAAACTATTTTTAATTTTTTTCAAAAATTTCACTTGTTCAAAATTGCAACTAACATGAAAATATTATAGACGTATATCGACCCGTGACTTTAGTATATCACCAAATTTTCATACTGTTTGTAATTATCGCTTGCCCACAATCGATCGATGTCTTTTCCGGAGAACCACCCTGTATATATGTGCAGTTTGTTGGCGCTTTTTCTAGTTTTGCAAAGTGCCTATCTGCTGTTTGCTCATATATCGATGATTAAAGTGTTTTATTTACTGTTTATTTGTTCTTCTTGAAGTGTTACCGTTACGTGGGTAATAGATTTGATGTATGTTTGCCTTGTTATGTTTTATGGTTCATTTGATCGTTTTTGACGTTTACCTGCAATACAATACAGCTACCACAGTTATAGACTATCTTTTTCTGTTATGTGGAAATCTGTATTTGGTAGCTGAAATCATTTTCATACCTGCAGCTTCTTCTACCCGATCATCGTAACACCATAGTATTTATTTTCACCTTAATTGTTCGTTTTTATGTTTCCTCTAACCTAAACTTAAATACATCTGACAGTTTATAAAATACAAATTTAATGTTTTATGATTTTCTGTAACTTTGTTCGAAGCCTCCAAAATGTAATTTCAAGCTAAACTGATTATGGCGTGCTGTTTTATTACAAGAGCATCTTTCATCTCATCAAAATTAAAATACTGACTTCGTAATGAGATATGTATCCTCTATACAGGATGTTCATTTCAAAATTTCCCACCTCGAATTTCTCGAAATGTGACCGTTAATTAAGAAACCGCTAAAATTACGTACAAAATAATATCGAACTTTTTAACCAAAATTTGCTTCTCACTTTCAACCCCTCCCCTAGCCCCTAGGCAGTTAATTTTTCGAGAAATCCGAGACGGGAAGTTTTGAAATGAACAAACACCCTGTCCATCCACACTCACTCCATTTTTATAGCTGAATGCAATCTGTGTGTGAGTTTACTATATAGTTTATAGCTTCGTGAAAGCAAATTGAAATTCACGATCGTAAAGTTTTAGCAGAGTGATTTTTAATTTTCTGTTGATAAATTTCACTTGCCCAATCTTTCGTCATGCATGTTTATTAAGTGTATGTAGCAAGTTTTTAATATTAGATGGAACCATAAAAGAAAATGATCCATCCTTTCCGTGGGGGGAATGAAACACTATGTCTTAAAATTAATTTCTCATTGACCTTCCAACATCATTTGACAGTGAGGTTGCATTGAGATCGATTCATTATTATTGAAGTCGTTTGTAGGTTATGATTCGTATTTCAAAATTTATACAAACCCATGTTGTTAATTATTTCACACAACCAAAACATTAAAATTCAAAGTTATGTATAAATACAAGCATTATTATTAATTAATTTCTTTTTTTTCAAATTTCGTTAATAACATGGTCAGTGTTTCTAAGTTATTATCCTTCAAATTCTCACTTTCAAGGTCAGATGGCAAAACTCTTTATTACCCACTAACATTATTCTGACTTCCACTCAGATAATTTCGACATGACATTCCATACACCCTGTATACATTTATATATTCTCAGTATTACAAGATCATATTTACAACTGGATAAGCTCAGTTCATTATGTAATATGAATATGTATATTCAAAGTGTCACATTTCTAGTCGGCGATCAAAACGATGAACTTTTAGTCGAGCTGAGTTCGCATTTCCAAAAGTATAAAATATGAATAAATTTTATAGTAAGTAATGTTTTTTTTTATTTAAATAATATTTTTTACAAAATTTGGACCGACTTTATTAGTTGGTGCATTGAAAAATACAAAATAATACTAATTCTATTGGTGCTGTTACTTTTGAAGTTGTGCAGTTGTGGTTAGATTGATAACTTTTGTCACTTAATTGACATAACAAGTCCTAACCTAATTTTATTTGTGTATTCAAGAAGCGACATACGTTAAGACACTAAGTTTTAAATAGTTATTACATATACTTCACTCATTCTGCTGGCTCTGAATTCATTAGATAATGCATAAAAAAATGCTCAATAATCTAATACATTCCAGTCAGAACTGTTGTGCTGTTACGTCACGTATTGTAACGTTATAAAAAATCATCCGTATGTCTTAGCCTATATTGCTACCATTTGAAATGGTTGAATTTGACGCGACTTTTGGCAAGGGTTACAAAACTGTAAAAAAAAATATGGTGTTGTTGATCAATGTCAAGATAACCCAACCAAATTTTGCAATTTTGTTTATCATATCTTAAGTGAAAGTACTGGCATACACTTTCAGTGCCGGTGGGTCTCTATGTGATGGGTTTCGTACCTGAAAGTCCATTGTCTATAGTATATTTCTATCTCTAGGGCTGGATTTTGATAGTCTCTTTACCGTGTTTATATTAGAATGTTATTAAATTGATCTAGTATTGGCTGTTGCAGTGTGACTGGGCCTCCTAGGTGGAGGGCTCCATACCTGTAATAACTAAAGAAGTATCTCTGAGCTCTATGGCAGACTTTTCATTGAGTTTTCGCCAAATATGTGTGTAAAAAGTCACTGAACTGTTTTGTGAGAATCTGCCAGTGTGACTGGGACTTAAAGGTGGAGGGTTCCATACCACAAAATCCCTAAGATATATGTAGGAGAAATTTTAATGCTGTCCTCTATTGGTTCGGACTGGTTCTATGTGCGAGTAGGACTCTGAGGTAGAAGGGTTCATACTCATGATTTTTTCTGATTTCATGTTGTGGTACCACAATTTACCAGAGTGTTTACCCAGAAAGTACCGCGTAAAACAGCTAGTAATCTAATATAATAAAGAAATAACATTTGTTAATTTGTAAGAAAAGGAGTAATCCTTGGAAATAGTGTTTCGATTCTGGAAGTTCTTTCAGTTTTCGTCTTGCAAGTTCGAAAAAAAGTCATAACTCTGTTTGCTTTGAAGGAATTCGGGTAAAGGTTTGATATAATATTGTATTTTTCGATGTGTTATATCTACTTTTATAAAGTTACAGTCTCCTGAGGCAAAGGTGTATAGACATTTGGTTGTTATTGTTTCAACTGTCACTTGCAAAACAAAATATCTTTTATGATTGTTTGTAAATAGGTACATTTTGTTTGATTCAAGCTGTGATCCTGTTATTTAATTACCGATATAATTAATTTTAAATTGTTATAATGAAGTTGTTTTTTTAATTTAATTCTATTCCAAATTATTCATATCAATACATCAGTGTTAACTACTCTGATGTTATGCTATTCAAAGCCTGCTATCCCATTTCCGATTGATAATTAGTGCTACCCCATTCTACTAGAGAGGAGACAAAGCCATATCCACAATGATTAACTAATTAATTGATTTCATAATATGAATATATATATATATATATATATATATATATATATATATATATATATATATATATATATATATATAATCTACCAATCAGTATTAGTGATAATTTACTCACAGGACAAATTATCATCGAATACAACAAGTTATAGTTAGGTGGGAGCTTATATACAGGGTGTATCATACTCTTAGAGGCATATTCTATGTTTAATTTTAAGTCGATTTGACAATATTTATCTGTATACAAAAACTCTTAAACCTTTAAAAAGTTATAGCTCTTCAAAGCTGCATTACATCGATAAGTTTTTTGGCTGTGAAATCCAAACAGTACAAAATAATAGCTTGAAATTTATAGTTATATATCAAAAATCGGCAAAAAAGACAAAAAGTTTCTTTGGTAATTATTTTTTTCAAAATTTCAAGAAAAGTTTTCTTGGTGTAAACTAAAATTATGGGGGCTGAAAGGCAATGCCAATTTCACCCTCTTGCCTTCACTAGAACGTTTCCAACTCTATATTCGCAAGCGATTTTTGAACCTAAGAAATGGTAGATACCAAAATTTGAAGCTTATATTTTCTTCTGTTTTGGATTTTATAGAACCGTTCTTTATGATCACTGTGACTCAAGTGGTCTATTTACATTACGGTGTAATTTTATTGTACCTACAGAACAGAGACATAATGTATTCTTATGGGGGTTCCATACACAGTTGTACTTGTCCCTGATGTGGTGACGGTGAAGAGACCAAATCAAACTTCGATGAACATGTATGGGCAAGTTGATTCAATCTTGTTCTCAACATCAGTTTGCTTGTGTTGTTGAACGTTGAAAAAATTTAGTATTATGTGGGGTTTTAGAACGTTTCAATCATGGATATGAATGGTAAAACCGCCAGAAAGGCTGGAATATTGAAATTTCTCATCAGGCAGTACAAGATTAGTATTATTGCCTTACGTACGTTGTTTGATATAAGAACATACTTAGATAGAAGGAATGATCTGAAGAAAATATCGTAGATGTTATCAAGCCCAAAACCCCCCGGCCGTGTTGATCACTCAGCCAAGCTCCGTTTTTTTCATTCCCGTATAGAGCAGCGGTTTTCTGATTAAGCTGATTATATCATCATCTTGCTGTTTCAATTCGCTTAAATTGATAATCGGATTCAACTAGATGGTATATTTTTCTTGCTTCTCTTAATGTTGAAAAAACTAAATCTGGTGTGTTTACTTTCACCACATACCTAAAGAAAAAATATAAGTTTAAAAAACTAAAAAACACGCTTCAATAGAAAAACAAACTAAAAATTTGAAAATTAATAAGATATCATTTTAATGTAAAAAAGCGTGGGTTGCCTGATGTACATTGATATAAATATTTTATGTTGATAGATACTGATATAAGTAGGTAGTCATTATAAAATTAACTTAGAAAGTACCTCATTTTTACATGAAAATGATATCTTATTTATTTTAAAATTTTTAGTTTGGTTATCTATTTAAGCGTGTTTTTTTAGTTTTTTAAACTTTTATTTATTTTATAATTTTTAGTACGGTTTGCTATTAAAGCGATGCACGAATGTAGGCAGTGAGATATAGACAATCATAATCATATAGGTATACGAGGACGGTATGAAACCCTCCACTAAATAGTCCCACAGTTAAACTCCATCGCAAATCCTCCAACATACATTCATATCGGATATTCTATAAAAATCCATCCATAAAGCTCCGAGAAGTATAGGTATGAAACCCTCCATCAAAAAATCCTACTCGCACGTACACAGCTATAAGTATGAAATCTTTCATCGAAAAATCCCACCACTTGCACGTACCCAACATCACAAAACATCCCAACCAACATACAGATAGAAATTTCCATGAAAATTCATCCAGAAATGATAAACACCCATAGGTATGGAACCCTCCACCAAAGAGTCCAACTCGCACTTACACACAATCAAATATCCTACCAACTCACATGTTTATTGAAAATTCCACGAGAATCCATCCATAGAAGCCCAGAGATATAGGTATGGAACCCCACATCAAGGAGTCGTACTCGCACCTACACATGAAATTATTGCATTGTCACCAGTCATTGATAGGTGTGCAAAGTTTAAAGAAAATCGGATCGCTCAAAGTAGTGCAAAGTCGAGCTCAAAGACTTACATTACATGCAAACAAACATACAAGTGAAGCTAATAAAAGCGTGTTAATAATTGTCCGCGTTGTTCCATTCCTCGTGTTCTTTTTAACTTTTTTACCGAAAGAAAATATCTTTCTTAAAAAAATGTTTTGATTGGATTTTACTGTTTTATATAACTATTGATACGCCTGAAATGGTTATTGAAATTTAGAAAAGTTAAGAGATTATGGGCTATTTTAATTTAAAATAAAAGCGTTTCCTGTTACATTGCTGCATATGAATATTAAAAAAATATTTCTATTGAAGTGAACAGTGTCTTAAACGCAATGCTAAGCATTTCATGGCCATTGCACTGGAAAATCATTATTATTTCAAGTTATACCGGGTGGCACAATTGTCTCCTGCCGATCTTAAAATGAAAAACAGATTATGTGTAAAGTTGCGTAAATTTCTATTATGAAATTCAGATTACAAAATATGCTTCCACTTATTTGCGAGAATTTTTGTATTTTTTTTTCTCAAAAACTAGAACCGACTCTAGTAGTTGGTGTAATATCGTCGGTCCCAGTTTTAGTAAAATGTTTATTTTTTACACCTACCTTATTAGTTGGTGCACTGAAAAATACAAAATAATATCAATTCTATTGGTTCTGTTAATTTTGAAATTGTGTAGTTGTAGTTGGATTGAAAACTTTTGGCACCAGCTTCAAAAGTACCAGAACTTATAGAATTAATACATAATATTTTGTATTTTTCAGTGCACCAATTCATAAACTTGGCCCAATATTTTATAAAAAATATTTATTTCACACTTGTGAGTGTAACATAACAATCATCAAAATCATTCAACGTTCACCAAAGAAGATAATATGCTTATACTAATTCATAGATTTCAAAACATCACGGAAATCCACGTATTTTGGAGTTTACCACTGTTGTAACTCGAAAACCGTACACTTTTTTGATAAATGCCCAATTCAAATGTTGCTACAAATAATCTCTTCTCTAATTTGGTCGTCTCATATTTTCAATTTTCGAAAAAAAAATGCCCCCTCCACCTTCTTTGGGAGAAGTTTTTTGGTTGAAGGACACTTTAAATGACGATTTTTCTTTACTATTTATAAGCCAAGAACATCTGTAAAAAACATGCAGACAAACTGGCGAATTGTATACCTCCTCCGATTTGGTCGTCGGTCAAAAATATTCATTTCACATTTTTGATGATTAACATCCGCAAAAATCATTCGTTAACAATCATGCATTTTGCTGCAGCTGTAATTCTGAACCTTAAGAAGTTATTGAAAAATTAACGTTATTATCTTATCTTTCTGTCAGAATGTTTAATTCTCGAGAGAATTGCCTCATTCATGTGCATTTTTTGGAAGGATGAACATACTGGACTTCATTTCAGAATCCCCAAAATTGGTGCACATTGATTGTGCAAAAAGCGCGAGCTTTTATAAAAAAGCAAACGTACAATGAAGGGATGTCTATCTTCTATAAATGACCTTTCTTTAGTTTTTTCGCAAAATCTTTCTCCAAATATTGGCTCTCATTTTTTTTCTCCATAATCCGGCGCAGTGGGGTCAGGAGATATATGGAAAGCCATTTTGCGAGATAAGTTTGTTTCAATTTTAAAAAGAGTAACTCAATAAAATAATATATCCACAAGGAATTATTGAAATAAAAATCTTAAAAGTAATTTTGTGCCACCTTGTATTTTAGTTGTTGTTTCTATGCAACGAATCGTATATTATATCGTAGCCTTCTAGTTCTTTTTCGCTGACGCTGACATTTCTTATGTATAAATATTGTTGAACAAACGGCCGGCAAAGAAAGGAATTAATAATGTCGAATGGTAACGATGTTAGCCCAACCAAAATTGCCAACTATATTACCATTTATTATGGTCCTGGTATCGCTGGAACTTACCAATGGTCTTTACATGGCGATTCTGTCACTGGCTTGAGTTTTCTTCACATGGCCTAAACTATTCGCACATAAACATAGTGATCCAGCCTTTGATTTTGGAATCAACGCAATCCACGAAGCAGCACATCCATGATCCTAGTAAACCTTGCCTGTTTGAATCATTGGCTTAAATCACCAACTACTACACCTGACATCTTTGATTGAGCAAATACGTTTGAAACTGAACTTGTTTGTTGGACCTTTGATTCGTGAAGGTTATCAGTCGCAAGTTAAGAAGAAAAGCAACTACCGTGGATGCAAGTCATAGAGTCAAAGAAGAAGAACAGCTGTCCAGGGTCAAGGAAGCTAGCTGACTAATTGCTCTCTAGAATTCAAGCAGAAGCCCATAATTCAACGCACTGAAGCAGAAGTCACCACAGTTCAGCATTTGAGAAGATCTGTTACATATCCACGAGAAACCTGGAAAGAATTGGTGACTATTATCCAGACTAATACAGTTGCGGCCTTCAAGATGAACATTTTGTACATGGGGATATTGCTGGTAGGTCATTTTAATTTGTAAAGATTTGTATGGGATAGAAAAATTTTAATCGAGTAGTATATATTTGAAAAATTGTTTTACGTGCCATATAAATTATAAGAATGAATTTTGGAGAGCCACGTAGATGCTGTTTAGTTTTATTGGTAAATTATATATTTTAATTTTTTAAATTATATTTTAATTGTGTTGAGATTTATCTCGAAATCTTTTTAAATATATCATTCTTATGCTTGGAGGATATTCATAAAAAAAGTTTCTAGAAAGAACTACATATTTCTTTCAAGCCTATTACCTTGATAGTTCTTCTTTTTCTAAGTATGTATTTGTGCGTCTTTTTTTTCGTGATCAAATCACTGTCTTGAAATAAATTTCATGTTTATTATATTGTCACAGCACTTAAAAAATCGTTTGAACCGAGTTTTTGTACCTACTTAAAAATTAATTTCGCTGTTTGAAGTTCATGCATTAATTATAATATTTATTATATTCTAATTTATTAGCAATGCTTGGCTATTGCTTGCTTTAACAGAAAATGATCAAATTGTTTGATATACAGGGTGTTTTATAATATATGCGCAGGATGTGATAGCTCGTCCAAAATTGTGAAAAAAAGTTGATATTAACTTACCTTCTAAAATGCACCATTTTCGAGATACCTACAGGGTGTTGAAATTGAAAAAAAATATTTTGTTTTTTTGTGAATATCTCCGGAACCGTTTATCGTTCAGAAAACGGCTTTTGTAATCATTTTCCACTCATAATAAGCTAAGTTTAGAGTCAGAAACAATTTTTGTTTAGACATAATTGGTGAAGATTTTGAGGGAGTAGTGGTTGTTTTTCTCCCCCATTTCTACGCCAATGGAAAATTAACGGTTTTGAGGCGCCCATTTGAATCGCCAATGTTTTCTACACAAAAAAGGTACTTTGGTCGTGAGCCTTAAAGTCGACCATTTTCGAGAAAATTCAACTTTTACGTTGAAAAAACACAGTCAATTTTAGCTTTTGTTACTTCCTCTAACGTTTACATAAATTTTGTTGAATTAGTAATTAAAAAATTGAATTTGAAAAAATTTACCGTGTTTTTTCAACATAAAAGTTGATTTTTCTCGAAAACGGTCGACTTCAGAGCTCACGACCAAGAGTACATGTTTTGTGTAGAAAACATTAGCGGTTCAATTGGGCGCCTCAAAACCGTACCTTTTCTATTGGCGTAGAAATTGGGGAGAAAAACAACCACTACCCCTTCAAAATCTTCACCAATAATGACTTTTTTTTTCAGACTCTAAACTTGGCTTATTATGAGTGGAAAATGCTTACAACAGCCGTTTTCTGTACGATAATCGCTTCCGGAAATATTCACAAAAAACGAATATTTTTCTTCAATTTCTACACCCCGTATCTTGAAAATGGTGCATTTTAGGGAGTAAGTTAATACAAACTTTTTTCATATTTTTGGATGAGCTATTAAATCCTCAAGTCCTGCACATATATTATCAATCACCCTATATAACTTTCATTTTCATATTTCCTATCAAAAATTCTTCTGGTGAATTTAGTAAGGAAGTCCGTATGCATCGCTTATACATATGAATTTAGTATCTAAAGTTCATATTAAATTGATTTGAAGCTATAAAATATATCATTGCCTTTGTCTTTAAGTAAAGCCGATTTGGCTAATAATACACCGCTAATTCTTAGTTTTCATATAAACGTTTATCTCCTCTGATCTTGGTCTATTTAATTTGTAACCTGTATCAATTGACTTCGTAGACAAATGCTATCGATTACCTAACGATTTTCTATATGCTATATTTGCTATAATTTTTGAAAACTCAATTTGATATATCCCTTGTGTTAGAAAATAACTGAGTTGACTCGATTTGTTGTTCTTTGCTGAGTACCTCCCAGTATGCGGCAATAATTTATGTTAACCTATTTTAATGACTGATTTACTCGCCACTAATTTCATCTTTCACATTGAGACACCTTGAGAATCTATTTTCAAAGCGATCTTTGTAATTTTCGAGATTTCAAATTCAAATATATAAAAAAATTAACACTAGGAATAATAATCTATTAAATGCATTATTATTTATAATCTTTTGACATGCAAATCATTGAATCAGCCAGTGCTTATTCCAATTAGGGTTTGTATTCGAAGATTCATCCTTCTTCCCAGCCCCCAACTACTTCTTCAAACTTCTGCAATGTGTTTTCCTTAGTTTCGGATTAGGTTTCCCATTTTTTTCCATATTCCTCACAATGTTCTGTTGTTACAGTTGGTTGAGTTGACAGGAGATCATCATGTAATGGTCTGCCATTGCTGATATGTAATAAGGAATCAGATGTTATTGATATTAAGTTACGAAATCAATACACTCTTGAATCCTTCTTCGAAAAGTTGAATGGATAACAACAACGCTGAAATGAGAGTTGTTTATATCTATTCATCATCCCTTGATTTTTCTTTAGAGGCTGCTTCGATCACTTTTGAGCCAGCTGGATCATTGTTAAGTTAAAGCTAGATTTTATTTCACCAGTGTCTTCCACTTGTTGAGACTATGATTTGCTGGACCCCGTTTTGCTGGTTTTTGTTGATATATTTTCTTTTGTTCCTTAGATTGCGTCGATTAAAGAACAATTTCTCGACTCTATCACCACATTCTCAAGTCTATTCAAGTCATATGCGAATGCATTGAGCACTGCGCAATAATTGTGGTTGTTGATCACATATTCCAGCTTTCTTCGAAAGAAATGTGTAGTTGTCACAATGAGATAAGATTCAAATACTTATATTTATTTTAGTCCTCGTCTGGGGCTCCTTAAAAAATAAGGTTCTCGTTAAATTTCCGGATCTCCTCCAGCAGCTCACTGAACCGCATTCGTCCCTAAACCAGCTGTTGAATGAGCATCACTGCTTTCCGGAACTTCCTCCTGGCAGGATCGCCATGTAAAGAAAGATAGATATAGATGACAGTTCACGTCTCTAACTATCCTATACATAAACTAATTATGCGAGTGTGACCTCTAGTCTGGCACGTTTGGTTGTTTATAATAATAATATATATAATAACACTCCAATCGTGATATTCCACTCACATTCGCTAACTGTATATTTTATATCGTCCTAATTAACGAAGGCCAGGGCCAATACTTTCGGCCATGTATAATGGGCACTCTCCATCATGGTCGTCGTCTATTCTTAAATATCTCCATGTAAAGGTGTCTTCATATTTCTCCTATACTGGCTCTTTATTTTCATAATTACAAGGATCCATAGTCCTTCTGCAATGCAGTAGAACACTAGGTACTCTTATATCATGAGGACTTTGATTGATTCTTCTCGAATTAGTTGAGCCCATTATTGTTTCTCACTAATTAAATATAACCATAACTAATTTTTTTTCACTGTTCACTTCTGACTGACTTTCGTTCATAATACGCGGCTGGCAGGATCGCCATGTAATGTTCAGTAGTTATTGGTTCGCTTACGCGATGAAGGAAAGCAAAACGAGCAACATTTTTTCGAAGTTTATTGTGTAATTCTCTTTTCTAATCTAGTACACTTGTTTATTGTTAATGGTATTTTTGGGTCGACATCTGACAGCAGCCTCACTGTCAAAAATTAGGCTTGGAAAATGCCGATTGAATTATAAACTGATTAGATTATGAATTGTCTCATGTGATAATTTCCTATCGGACTTCGAATCCGAAGATTGCAGGTTCGAGTCATGTCACGGTCGCCATGTAAAGACAATCAGTGATAGACATTTCTCTAGTAATAATATATTGACAATTCTCTGACCATTTGAATCTAACGTTTTTCCTAGCTAAAGCGTTTAGTGAAGACGCGATTCCAGCAAAATTTGGTATGAATCTCCTGTAGTAATTGCAAAATGCTACGAACCTTTTGACCTCGTCAGGTTTTGAAGGAATCGAAAATTTTTCAAATACTTTATATTTTGAATCATATGGAAGTATGCCTTTATCGGTAATCTTATGTCCCAAGAAAGTTACTACTCTTCGGAAAAATTGACATTTTTCTAAAATTCACTTTTAGATTGAACTTTCTACACGTTTGGAAGACTCCACCCAAATTTTTTAGATGATGATTCTCAGAACATCCAATAACTATTAAGGCGTCCATATACAAAAAAGCTTTCTCAGGCGATAATCCTGAAAATGCTAAGTTCATCATTCTGATGAATGACTGTGGACCGATCTTAATACCCATTGGAAGCCTGCAAAATCAAAATGAACCTTGATCTGTATTAAATGATGTACAATTTCTTTAGCCTTCCTCCAAAGGTATTTAGTGAAATCCAGAAAACAAATCAATCATCGAAAACCATTTTGATCTTCCCAATTGGTCAAAAATATCATCTATTTATCAGCCACTATTTTCTTCTTAAGTTGCCTAAAATCTACTATCAACCGCCAAGACTTTTTGTCCGCCTTGGGGACTAATAAGACTGGGCTATTATAACAAGAATTTGATAATGCCATTACTAAGCATTTTCTTTACTTGCTCCTCAATTTCTTTCTTATGCGCTTGAGGTATCCTATAATTTTTTACATAGACCGGGTCGTTGTCAATTAATTTCAATTTTTGTTTATAGAAATTATTTGTTGTTAAGGCTCGGCCTGTGTCGACAAATATATCGCTGAACTCGTTGCATAAGTTAATAACCTGTTGTTTAATTGACGCTGCAACATTTCCAATATCATATTTTGGTGTCATAGGTTTCGAATTTCCGTTATTGTTGAAGACCTCATAATCTGATAAATGTGTAATTTGAAACTTAGGATTGCGTAATTCTATCATTTCAGAATTTGTATTCAATATTTTTACTATTGGGCAATTAGTAGTTGTTACGCAACTCGCTACATAAACACCTGTTTCTAGTTCTGATTTGCAAACTACAATGCTTTCGGATACTCCCGGTAACTGCGGTAAACACCTGTAAACTTTGCAACGCGACGGTATATGATATATCTTATAATTGTGATCGTGTAAAATTTTTAACATCAACCTAGTGTGATCTATTTTAAAAGTAAGTAGATCGTTTTTATAATCGATGACGCAATTAAATTTTTGAAAGAAGTCTCTGCCTAATATTGCATCCGTAGGCACTTGACAGTCGTCTTCGGTTATGTGGAACTTGTGTTCAATAATGTAATCTTGTACTTTTAATGGTAGTATTGCGGTGCCTAGGGTTTCGCGAGTTTCTGTCGATGTGCCTTTTAGGGTACTGGTAGGATCTTCCAGCATTGGTACCTGTATCTCCCTTGGGTCCGTTGTTTTGTCGGTATTTGTTATGATGGGTTGTATTACCTCTTTCAATCAATATAGAATATAGACAAAATAGATTTAAAAATAATATGTTATATATAATAACAAGTCGACATTATATAGCCAATTGCTTCTCTTGTTCCGTTAATAATAAAACATAAATAATAACTATTTAATGAATTAATATAAGCAATTGAGTAACTAGACAAAATACCAATAATTGCCTTTTATGGTATTAAAAATTGATCATGTATGTGAGAACACAAATCGATAGGCTTGATAAGATCATTTCTTATTTAAAATAGTAACATGAAATTTATTACACAGAAATATATCCTAGTAACATTGATGATGCGTTTCAAGACAGAACCTTGCTTGGGTAGTTTCTTCAGACTTCTACTTGAGGCTGGGCTCGCAGAACCATTCTTCTTCCCATTGCCTTTTCAAATTCAAATACGGTGTGCCTTCCGTAGCTTCAGTGCAACGATGACCACGGTCCAGCACGTCTGGTTGTTTTATAACAATAATTCATAATTACAATCCAAACGTGATATTCTATCCACACAGGCTAAATGTATGTGTTATATCGTCCTTATTCTCTGAAGGCCAGGGCCAATACTTTCGGCCCTGTACACCATAACCTAATAAATCAGTATATGTCTTGAAAAGTTCAACTACCTTTTCTCTTCGAATTTCGTCCTCTACGACCTGAGATTTCGGAACATTTGCCTTTAGCGCTCGCATCACACATAGCCTGTTGTAGGCTCTAAGGCACTGGCAGGATGGACATGTAAACAAATATATCAAGTTGGTTGCTTCTTGTGTTCCAGGAAACTTTCCATCTGATCAAGTAGGTATGTCATCATCTATCCTAGGTAATGGACATTGTTCGTTGATGAGGGTAGTTGTGAGTCGACATTTGACAGCGGCCTGACTGTCAGAAAATTAGGCTTAGAAATGGCGACTGAATCATAAAACGATTGGATTATGAATGTTTTTTAATTGAGAATTTCCTATCTATTTATACAAACTAAATGCTGAGATCTTCATTATTTTGTTATAGTTATATACTTGAAATAATGAAAACTTGACCTAGCTTGTACATACATAAACATTATTATTCCTGCTTAGGCTGCAGTTTTAGCATTGTATTACAAGTAACACAATACTTACATAATAATAACAAAATTGAACTACGTCTGGTGGTATCTAGGTCACCTGCAATGTCAGCACATTGACTATCTGTCGAAAACAACAGTGGCGTCTCTCGCCATATTTATAAAAATTATCTTATCGATAATTGACCATTTACTTTCTCCCATCTCAACATAGTTGGCACTCTATATAGTAGCATGCAATTACATGCGGAGTCAATCTAAGATGTGTAATTTCTAGATTTGTTGGATAGTTGCATCGTCAGCCTCTAGTCCACATATAATAATCATGTCCATTTGGGTTTATTGAGTTGTTGTTTTCCAATAATTTCTTTGCCAATGAGGCATTGCCCGCTGGCAGCATCGTCATGTGAAGACCATCGGTGGGTTAAATCTATGGTTTTTCTAGTAATTTTTCTACTAGTTGTTATGCAACTAAAATGGAGAAATTCTGCGTACCACCTAACTATTTCATTTGTACTGGATGAAATATGTTTTGAATATTCTTTTTAAGTACGCAATAAATATTTTAAACTTCTGAACATTGAGCGAGATTTTTTGAAAGCTTTTGTGCTTCATTAGCTTAAATGAAGCACACACTTATCAGCTTCGTTGTCACTTTCATAAATTTATTTATAGCCGTGTTTTCGGCTTGAATATCTCTTGTCTATTGCGGATGCCTAAATGAAAATCAAATAACTCAAAAAAAATCATTGAACATGTTCATGAAGGTGATGATCTCTTGAATCATCTTCAAGTAATTCTGTTTTTGGAACATGTTTTAATCATTGTTCCACTGCTATTATTATTAAGTTCTCAACGTCCATACGATACCATTCCTTAGGTATAATGTTCTTCTTCAAACTTCTTTGGTAGATGTTTTAAACATCTCTGTTCTCAATAGGATGGCTAGGCCGGCCAGAATCTGGTACAATACAATTTTGACATCATTTCTGGGCACGAATTGTATTCCGCATCCAGAAACAGTTCAAAATGGATTCAATAATAATTCGTGAAATCATCACTAAATCACATTTACGAATGTTCTTTTTTTATACTCATAATTTTCGATATTTACTCATGACGTACATCATGATTTCGTTAAGGTAATAATAATAAAATTCTTGAAAAATATCTACTCTAATTTTTTTATTCTAAACAAGACGTAAGTAGCTTATTTATACTTTCATGCTTTAATGCTTCATACAATGTTAAGCATTGTTTTCACACTTGTTGCTATGATTCCGATACTTCAGTATCAAATACATTCATATAGATATTTAGAGTATTCTCTGATGGAATCATGCGGATCCGGTCTAAGAAAAGAAATGAATCACTTTCCTGTATTTATTTATTGATTGATTCCAATGTATGAATTTAACCCATGCAGAATTTCATATCAAAAGTTAGTACAGTTCTAAACTTACTAAGATACTAAAGATAAAAAGTAAACACTATCAGCCGGATTCATAAGAAAATTTTTATTCCATACCAGTTTAGTTTGTTTTTTAAGTGCTATGGTAACGTCTCATTCGTGAAAATTTTAGTATCAAAGTAACCCAGTACCAAACTAAGATTTTTTTGTGAATATGTCTATAAGACACATAGACATTTCACGGAATTTCAGTCGTGTTTCATTATTTTGTTGTTAGTTTTGATAATTTCCTTCGAACGTTTGTGCCCGATCTCAAATGTTCATCAAAGAAGCTGAAGATGGTTTCGTCTTTATGACTGTAATTTTCTCAGTTTTACATAGATTTAGACTCAAACAGTTAGTATCTTCGTGGCTTCTCTTTTATTGGTAATGGCTCATGTTTTATTTGGTAAAATACTATTGTTATCTGCTATTTTTCCTTCTTGACTCATTTGAATTGATTGATAGTTTAGGTAGCTTTGAACATTTTTAGGTATTATTTTAAAAAAATGTAATTATCGTGTTTTATTTGCTTTCCAGCAATTTTTATTTTAATTTATATATTTTTTTTCTAGAAATTTTCTTTGTGATATAAGTATTTGTAGGACTGTAGGATTTTTATTAACTGAATCTACTATTATTGTAATTATGTATGTAATAAATGGTTATATTATTAATATAAGTTTTGGTTTATTCTAAACAATGTATTATTTCCTATTCCTCATCCCTTGTTATAGAGTTTATCCAAAATATTTGTTTCTTTTTTATAGAGTTACCTACTTAACATTAGAGTTAGAAAAATTAAAATATTTAACTCAAATTCCTAATGAATAAAATTGAGATTGGAATGTCTTTAGGCACAAAAATTAAACGTCTAAGAATATTGGTCGATAGCGTCAATGTAAGCTATAAATTCTAGCAAAGTTTACAGAATACTATAAGTTGGGTCACTCTTGAAATGTCGTTTGTCGTGCTCGAAAGTATGATTTTTTTGGTTTTTGCATAAATCTTGCTCGCAGTGACGACAGATATATTGCCGAGGCAATAATACCAGGGTCAAACCTACAAGGGACTTCGTATATTTATGCAAGAGAAATGAGAAGACATTTTTGATTTGCCCATTTTCTGATAATACTTAGGTTATATCTAATAGCATTCATTATGGGTTAATTGATCAATGAGAAATCACATCTTAATAAATAATAACATAAAACTATATGTATACATAACAAAATGAGGACAAAGTAAAGAGATAATTAATAACACACAAAATTAGAACATTTACGAATACTTGTATAATTATTTACTTTATTCAAATTTTACAAATGTTCTAAAATGGTTGACAAATATGAGAGAAAAGACTTTTCGAGTATTCTTCATTCAAATACAGCCCTAATTCTGTCTGACTAGCTATATTGGAGACATTTTCTGTGAAAATATTTTCCATCAATATCACATGGTCAATATCCTTTGACTTAAACTACCAAATAGTTTGTCCGTCGTCTTGTAAGCTTTAAGTTTACAAAAAATTAAATCGTCATTCACTGAATTTTCTGCGGAATTGCTATATTCTTCACAAACATTACATGAAGGACGATTCAAACAGTTCTTTATGAGATAACTTGTGATATAAACCAGGGCGTTTCCTTCAGGGACATTTTATAGTTCCTTAGTAGCTTGTGGAAACTTTCAAAAGAGTAAATTTTGGATAAGCAGACGGAGCAAAGACTTGATCCCGTCGTTCCTATTTTACTAGAACTACCATCAACTGAACAATACGCAGTCATTTCACTATATTATTTATTTAAAGTTATTGAAACTCACAACGCACGAGGTATATGTTCTGAACTCGACAACAGTTCACAGCGAAATGTGACACACTGTATATACGCAAGCCCTTACTCTACACTCGCTGAACTCGGCGAGTCTGCGTTAGATGTGCGTTTTGGTGAGAGTGACACAACTTTATTCTGTAAACTTTGATTCGTGAATCTAGAAGTTTGAAAATGGCGGAGGCGCCACATTATCATGATTCTCTTTAGAAACATTGATTTATAATTTACAAATTCGAATATACAATGTCTGTCTGAAAAAAAAACAGATACCTAATAATAATTATTTTCCTGCTGAATCTTCCAGCAGTTGTTAGCATTACCGGCGGCAGCCATAGTTTGTCTGTATGTTTGCTTTTTTATGTACATACTTTGCTTTTGCATAGTACCTAAACTCCTAAACGTGCACCAATTTTGCTGATTCTCTTTTTCATGGGAAAGAATAGTATTAAAAGATGATAACATATTAAACAAATACAAGGTCTAGTTCCTCCTGAAAACCAACCCCCAAGGGGTGGAGGATACAAAATTTTCCGAAAATTGAGAATTTTATGTGACTGGATTTCGAGACGAGTATGATTTTTTTTTGCGAGACGAGATGAAGAATTACACTTTGAGATTTTGCGAGATTGAGATATTTTTTCGAGATTTCTGGATCTCAAAAAAATGCAGCTGCATAAAAAAATTGCAATTATAACAAAGCAAATATCAAAGGTAAGAATAAATATTTTCATATTCCTAAAAAAAGACCCTTAATCTATTAAACATAAAAATTAACTTTAAACACTTGAAACAAAACATGATAAAAATAATGATAAACCAAAAAATATAGATAAAATGATTTTTTAATATAAAAGAAGTATATTGTTTAGACACTCGTGAATATACAGGGTGTTTCATAGTATATGCTCGTCCAAAAATATGAAAAAAAGATTATATTAACTTACCCTCTAAAATGCTCCATTTTCGAAATACAGGGTGTTGAAATTGAAAAAATAAAATAGTTTTTTTTGAATATCTCCGGAACCGTTTATCGTACAGATAACAGTTTTTGTAAGCATTTTCCACTCATAATAAGCAAAGCTTTGAGTCCGAAAAACATTTTTGTTAAGTCATAATTGGTGAAGATTTTGAAGGAGTAGTGGTTGTTTTTTCTCCAATTCCAATTTCTACGCCAATGGAAAAAGTACGGTTATGAGGCGCTCATTTGAACCGCCAACGTTTTCTACACAAAAAGGTACTGTTGGTCATGAGCTCTCAAGTCCACCGTTTTAGAGAAAAATCAACTTTTATTTTGAAAAAACACGGTACATTTTTTGAAATACAATTTTTTATTCACTAATTAAACAAAATGTATATAAACATTAGAACAAGTAACAAAACCGTATTTTGTTCAACATAAAAGTTGATTTTACTCGCAAACGGTCGACTTTAGAGCTCACAATCAACAGTACCTTTTTTGTGTAGAAAATATTGACGGTTCAAATGGGCGCCTCAAAATCGTACTTTTTCCATTGGCGTAGAAATTGGGGAGAACAACAACAACTACTCCTTCAAAATCTCCACCAATTCTGACTTAACAAAAAAAATTCTGATTCAAAACTTAGCTTATTATGAGTGGAAAATGCTTACAAAAGCCGTTTTCTGTACGATAAACGGTTCCGGAGATATTCACAAAATAACGTTTATTTTTTCAATCTCAACACCCTGTATCTCGAAAATGGTGCATTTTAGAGGGTAAGTTGATATAAACTTTTTTTCATATTTTTAGACGAGCTATCACATCCTCAAGTCCTGCGCATATATTATGAAACACCCTGTATATTTGTTACACTGCCAAGAATTCAGACACAGTAAAAATTGAGCCGATACTTCGTTCATTTCTAATGGTCAGTGTTGCTCTTAAAAACAGTATTTCTGCAGACACTGAAAGTAGCTTATAAACTTGAAAAAAATATTTTCGTCATATAATTCCAAAGATAAACAAACTGTTCTTTTGCACCCCGATTCTCCCGTGCTCGGTGGTTCTCGGTGTGGTGGTCCTTATTTCAGTAAATTTCAGTTTTCGTTTAGCGGCTGACTCGTTCACAAATTATATTTCTATTAGATGTAAACAACATTTTAATGTCTGGTACAATGCTTTTTTATGATTTTTTATTACAAATAACTTCTTTGATTGCCGCACTCGTGACCGAGCATTGGCGGCTTCTCTGCCTTGAAAGTGTTACCACAGACAAGGGGACCTACAGTTTAACGTGGATTCCGAACCACCGATGTGTCTCAAGATAAATCTTAAGGGCACACCCTTCCAGAGAGCTGTACTAGGAATATATACTCTCACTGGTTTCCCGTTGCCTTGCGAGAGGAGGAGAATGCAATGCGACAGAGACTAGAACGCGCGTCCGCATCAATGGTCACTCGTCCAAGCTGTTTCCATCGTATTGCGCTGCTTAACTTCGAAGATCGAAGTCGCGCCCCTCTACAAATTACTAAAAGATAAATATGAATATCTACCTTAGAAATTAATTGGCACGACAATTTTTCGGTCAGTTTGCCATTAAGTGCCATAATTTTAACCTTATTCAGGACTAGGTTGTATTCTCCGAAAATATTAGTTCAAGTTTATGTTTAACTTCCAAAGATATTTTTATATATATTTTTGCATGAGTAAAAGAGTTCTGTATTTGAACGTATTTTCTTTAATATAAAAAAATTACCCTATCTTTGTATCATGTATAATATTTTTTTAATAACATTTAGTTTTTGAGACTCTCGAAATTTCGAGAATCTCGATTCGAGATCGAGAAATTGTATTTCCGATGGTTTGGCTACCGAAAAAACGAATAAGTTCCATTCTATTCTATCCAATGTTAAATGTACGATCTTAGAAACAATCCTGGAGTTTCGGTGTTAATTATTTTTTTCACAGTTACACATACTAAATTCAGGAGTAAAGTTTCCATGCTCATAAATGAACCAAATGAGATGATTTAGCTCTAGCCAAACATCAGCACAGAACAGCTGAAGGATGATATAGTAATGATAATGGCATGGCTGGCTGTCCGTCCGCCTGTACGAGCCGTAAAGCAAAAGGCATGTTCTATCTCACATAGATAGAGAACAATATTCAACTTTGTGATACCCGAGTGCACCGCTTTGGGTTCCCTGTTGCAGAATAATGCCTTCGTTCTGTGCTGTGTCACGGTATACGAGGTGCCTTTCGGGTCGCTTCGTTGGCCTTGGTTTCCATCTGCTGTAGCTAAATTGATTAGGCTAGAAATTTCCATTTCATTAATATTAATAGTAGTCACATTATACATAATACCAGTATGATATCATCCAATCTTCACATCATTCGACTCTGACTATTATATGAACGTTGAAAAACCAAACCGGTAGGCACCCAACATATGTTCAAACCAGTGTGAGTAATGCTATCAAAGCGAAAGACGAACTCTACCGGAGAGAGAGTCGCGCCATTCGGTGTTCTCTGTTCTGACAAAACCCACTCATTAGCAGAGGTAGATTAGTAGTAGCATTAACCTAGATAATCCGGCCGATGTGTTGCTTAGTGTGTTCTGTTTTTTTTTTTAATGTTTTATGCGACGGGGTCCCGCCGTGCTACAACTTAACCCCTACGCCCCAAAAACCAACCGAGCATTAATGATATCCTATAGCTTTGAAATGTGTCTGTACCACGCTCTAAATGACGCGTGTTTTGCCATTTTGTGATAATTAACATTCTATGTTTGTATGAAAAATGTATCTTTGTACCTCGTTATATTATCTCTTTTAGGTTAAGTTGGTCTTCTTTTCTCTGGATACCCATTAGAACATTATTTTAAATACATCATGTTTCTTTCCTTCAAACTAGGAACATCTCTGTCTTGCGATGGCCTGCTCAGTCTCCAGACCTCAACCCGATAGAGTATGCCAGGAATATGCTACTAACAGGCATGTTGAAAGTTCAAGGTCATTTCCAGAGCCATGCACAACTCTTTGAATGTTCTCTGAGAAGTGTTGAACAGATGGTTTTCCCAAAATGAGCTGGAGAATTCAATCGTTAGGGTGTCGATCAATTTTGCTATTTTGCAAAGATTTTTTTCGAATTTAAATCTCTCTCTCTCACTCTAGACATTTTTTGAATAGTAGAACTGGGCCAAAAATGTGCAGCAGAAGCTCATACGCGGGACCTTTTCATTCGCAGGCATGTGATTTATTATGGCCACTGGTCGATGTTTCTATTCCGGGAGCAGCAATAGCAGCGTCACCAGTCGTTTGTTTATAGAATTTATGGTGGATATGCTTCAATTTTGAACGCTCATTTTTACGACTATGGAAAACAATACGACAAGATAGATGGAATTGTTAGATGACTATTTATCTTTGTTTTGAATTTAAATGACTGGTTAATATGGTGGACACGATACTGGCACTCAGAGATGGACTTTTTCAATTATGTAGTTTTAGTGATTTTGTTGGTTGGGATTTTAAAAGCTAGTATAAAAATTAAAAAAAAATATGGAACTAGGAACTAATGATGGACCGCAGCATCATTTTCAGTGCGCCAACTATTAAAGTCGGTCCTGGCTTTTTTAAAAATTTATTTATTAACTCTCCCCCGAAATATCTCACTAGATAATTCACAGCTGTGCCATGATGTAAAATAAACAAACTCCCGCCTTGCATTTCAGATCTTGCCCCTCCTCCCCCCTCGAAAAAGGAGGAGGAATATAAAGGGTGCGTCTTGGCAATCAAATGTTGGCGGAACGGCCCATTCTGAGCCTCTTCATAATTGTTTCTTGAATATTCAAGAATTGGTGTGTAGCAGGTCCTGGGGAGGATTCGTCGACAGTTATTTTGCATTCAAACATTATTATTTCTGAGTTCGTTAGAAGATGTGCGAGTGCGAGCAATAATAGTCCAGTCCATGGAGGCAGGAATTAGGGCAATCAAAGTTTTGGCGGGAATCAGTTTTATTTTTTCCAAAAGGCAAATGTAGTTGAAGGTATTGTAACGTGAAGACTTACCCGAATAATGATATACACATACAAACACATTTCAGAACACCCGGGAAGAACACCACTCTAGAAGCACCGAGAATATGGGGCCCTGATCCTAGCACACAGCAAATCGAAGACTGGTATCAACTCGAAGCTTCGAGACCTTTTTAGGTTAGGTATATAATACCGGCGGCAATGACAGAGAGCATAGTCAGTGAGTTGAACGCGTGTAAACAGAGCACACGGAATATAAATATAGCGCTAAACGCTAGATGGCGCTCTGAATATAAATGTGTTAAAGTCCCTATATATGAAAGTCTGGACAGATCGGGTCGTTCGTGGGATTGGTCTACAGCCAAATAATATTTAAATGGCGACACCAATGGAACAAGCGCGGGAAACCACAATGTATTTAAAAGTTAATTTTTGAATACATTCCAATTTCTAACTTCTTTCACATAAATTTGAATTTAAATATTATTGTTTCTGTTAATTTCAATACTTTTACGTATAACCGTCACAGCAGGTGTAAAGAAATCAAGATATAATTAAGTAATAATTACGATAAATGAATTTTATTTGAAACTAAAGACATTACATTGTAATCTTGTGTAAAAAATGTTATTATTCGGAAGAACAAAATAGATACCTCGCATAAAACTAAACCCTTGGATGATGTAGATTCTATTCCAAATTTTTGTTATCCAAATATTTATTCTAGGTGTATCCATCGAATCATTTTTGCAATGTGGCAATCAACAAACAAGCAGTTTCCTAAAAGAATAAGTCAATATAACAAGCTATTTCCTACTATTATAAATTCGGTTAAAAATATATTATAAATTTCATATCACGACAATTACTTCAACATTTGTTTATATCATAGAGTATATATATACCTAACCTATTACTCTATGACTCCATACTCTTTATTTGTCTATGAACCTGAACTTCATTATCTGTGATTCTGAAATATTGCATTTCATGATACCTCAGACGTCGTAAGTTGTGACAGCCGCCATTTAAATATTATGTAAAGGACAGCGACTTCTCTCTTTTACACACACGCGTTAATGTATCTATCCAGACTTTCATATATAGGGACTTTAAAATTTGTATATTATAGTTGTGTAATTGTTAGTATAAATAAATAAGTGAAAATAACTCGAAACCAGTTTTATTATAAATTCCCGTTATAATATTTCTTCAGCCTGTTATGTTGATAGCAGATTAGTTAGGAACTTTTGGGAACTACTATTAGGTATACTTGAATGATTGCTGAAGGAATAACGTTTAAGAAAGAAAATTTGTTTGGTAGCTCCTTAAGTGGTAATCAGTAAGCAAACGTATTATGAAAAAAAAAATGCTTGATAAGAGGAAAAGCTATTGTCGGGATGTTTGAGCTACAAAATTCACCGGATTATAAGCAAATTCAAAGCTGCTGATGATGGTCGCCGCGTCGTCTGGTTTTGGAAAAGAAACATTTTCTCTCCCTCTCTGGGAGAAGACGAATTTCGTTGGGAGAATTAACTTGAATGAATGATCAATTTGGTTTAATGTCTTTTCCAAAATAAACATCCACGCTCAGTTTAATTTGCCTGCCGAACGATTCCGAATGGTTCGGCAATTTAATTTGCAAAAACGTCTTTTTCCTTAAGGAAATAATTTGCGGCTTTTAGTTAAAATTGAGAGAGAAGAACAGTTGCCATAACAGGAATTGTTTGTTTTTGGTTCTATAAAATAGGATATTGGTTGAAAAATATCCATAGGGCAGTTTTATAAACTAATGAGAAGGCTGTTCCATTGAGAAACGGAAAACTGTCAACGCTGGATAGTAGACCCCATGGTGGTTTTGAATGTACCATATTTGTTGGGTCTCACAATTTTTTTGTGGGTTAAAAACTTTCAAGCCACCCAGTATATTTCATTTATATTTGGTTCAAACCTACTTGAACCCAGGCGATATGGCTAATATAGTTCCGGTGGTCAGAAGTCATCGACTCCATTCGCTAGGAGATCTAAAAGCAGCGGATGTCTGCAAGTTTGGTTGGAAGTTGGAACTAGTGACGGAGAATTGATTTTAATGGAAAAGTACAGTTTGATTTGGTTAAGGACTGAAGCATCATTTGTTAGGATAATGAGTCACAGTAGTTGTCAGCGTTATTAAAAGTTGGAGTTTTCGACAATCATGGAAATTCCTGTTGTATTCAAAAACAACTTCGCGCTAGTTCTAATAATTATCAAATAATGTAAAATATTGAGTGGATATATAAATATGTAAAGTGGTAACAACATTATTGGAGTCGTATTTTAGCTCAATGAAAGAAAATTGGTTTATTCGAAATAAATTTAAAATCATAATAGCATTCGTAGATATCGAAAAAGTTCGATTTAAAGTTCCAGGCATTAGCGTGATTGTAACAAGTAAACGAGGATAAAAAACAAATGTTGAACTTTTCTTTCAATACTCTCCAAAGCCGAGTAAAAGTTTGCTCGTGTCGCCGATGTAAAACTTTTCCGTCATATCTTCTTTTTTTTTCTCTCTTTCTCTTTTTATTCCGCAAATAATAATGTGGCCCTTTGAACAAAAGTTATTCAAATTGAGAAATCATTTCATATTCATTCCCTTCATTCTGCAGTGCTCTTCTGGCCAACATAAATATATATGTGTATATATAGAAAACCCTTCGATGTTTTGAGAGTTTGGATTATACATTTGTACAATTATTTGTATTTTCCACAATTTGCTGCAATCGATCGGTGAATGAATGAATTTGTTATTTTGGTTGTTGGATATCCGGTTGCGAGTATTAAGGAAATTATATACATTAGTATAATAATGGAAATGTTTCGTATAATATGGAATTATTGTCTGGAGACAATTCCACTGTATGACTGTATGTTTGTTTTTTCTTATATATGTAAAACCACGGTTTGCATAGTTAACCTGCTCCGATTTTGATGATCTTTTTTTTTTAATTTCAAAGAGAACGATTGAGAGATTGTCCCATATTCATTTTCATAAAACTCATTCCTCCGAAAAAGCTCTTCTAATGCACAAAAAAGGTTTTTTCCTATAAATTTGAATTTTTGTACTTGTTATTCATAAAATTGAAACATTTTTATACGACTTCATAAAAGGGAGGAGATATACCTAGTTACAATAGGGTTGCGTATTTGCTTTTTTTTGAATGGTTGTTGGTGCTCCGATTTTGATGAGACCATATCCGGGAACATTTTAAAACGGTTTTATTTATTTTTCTTATTTATGTATTTGGGTCAAATCTATTAATTGATATTTGACCCCCTTCCTGATGACAGATTGATCTGAAATTTAGTAAACACCTTCAGTTTCGTCGAACTCAAATTTACCAAACAGATGTACTTACCGTCAGTTCGGATCGACTTTGGAAGAGACGGCGTACACCTGATTCATCCTAAAGCCATTCAGTTTCCAGCAAAGTACATGGGGCATGGGACAACTGAAAGAAGGATGTTGCCCTTCATTTTGTCATAGGCTTCCACTGTCGACAATATGCAAGGCAACACTGTAGACCACGCGATTGTATATTTAGGCTCAAAATTGTTTGAGGAAGGACAAGCATACGTGGCTCTGAGTCGAGTAGAGTCTTTGAAAGGATTATGTATTGAGGAGTTAGATTGCAACAAATTGTTGGGAAACAAACCTTATAATAATGAGGCACGAAATGAACTGAATAGAATGAGAAGTATTAAATTGCAAAATTACAAACTAAAAACTTGAAAATAAATAAAAAAATAAAATCGTTGGGCGTATGTAGCGTAACCTGAGAAAACAATATGTACATTTTTTATGTTTTACCGATTGACTTGATAGAAATTTCACGCGCCCAACGATTTTATTTTTTGGTCTGACCAATGCCCTAGTTTGATAAGGAGAGCAGTGTGATGACTGGTACGTAAGACCTACCAAATTAGTTTTTAGCATTTAGTGCATTAACTGCATAATTACTTTAATTATTTTTATCTAACTTAAAAAACAGAATTATAACTTTATTTCAAAGGAGTTACAGCAATTTTAAAGATTAAAATGTTTGTATTTCCTCCGTGATGTTTTGAGATCTCAGAATAACATGTAAAGTATACAAGTAAAGAACATTCATGGGTAATAGGATAAGTACTATCTTCTTTGGTGTTGGTGAACGTTCAACGATTTTCATGACTGATGTTATTTATATTATTACGGTTTGCTTCTATTGCCTATGTTATAAATGATGAATTTTATCCCAAAATTGATATGGCGAAATAATTAAATATCTCATTCTGATATTCGTCAATTGGAATAAATATCTCCGAAATCGACAATCTAGAGATGACCTCTTCAATTAATTGATGATAAATGTTGAAATAAACGAGATTTTTACAATAAATCAAATTGAACTGCATAAGGTTCCGAGCAGTTCAGTCTTGATACTTGGTACTCGAATAAATTTTGCTATATTTTTATCTAATATTTTATTTTTTGTTGCAGGTAAGATGGACGATTAGTTTATTTGACAAGAGAGGGTGAGTACCGTTAAATTTATATTGATCAAAATGGCTCCATTTTCAAACCTCCCGATGCAAACAGACTTTTAAGTTTGTGGTGTGTATCTGTGAGAATGTCTGTGGCATCCTAGTAGCTCGCTCCCAAACCGATGAATTGATTTGGACTGTGTTTTTTTTTTGGTTTGAAAGCTGATTTGATCGAGAATTTTTTTCTAGCTACAGTTGAGTTTATCGTGTAGATCTGTCTGTCTGTTTGAGGCAACGTAGTCTCCAAACGGATGAACCAGTTTCGATTTCCATTTTTATGCTTGTGTGGTGACATGATCGAAAAGTGTTCTTAACTAGTATTTTTTTCTAATTCACTCTAGCGTATGTATAATCTATATGAGGTATTTCTTCAACTGGTTTAACCAATTTTGACTCAGTTTTTTTTAGGTTTGAATGGTGATTTGATTCATACAATACAATACAAACATATGATGAGCTTCTTGTGTACAATTTTGACTTATTTACTTCAAATCCTCCATGTGATCATAAGAAGGGTACAGGATTGGGGTCAAATCCATCAAAATTGCATATAAGTACTATAACCTTATATTATAACTTCAAATTATTTAAAATTCAACTCTTGATATGAAGTTTAATACGGCCTCTAGAAAAGATCAGTTGTTTTAGATGATTATCTAATATAATGTAGATAACTTTGGATCGATGTTAACATGTTTTTTGGCCATTATTTAATTTATTTTCCTTTACTGCAAGCGATTTATGTCTAGAACATACAGATGCTTCAGCAATAGTATGCTGTTCCCGTTGAATACAATAATTATTTATTAGTGCTGCCTAAATATATTTTTTGATATTCAACAATCGTTTCTCACTAAAAAAGTTGATTTGCATATTAAACTTAAAATTTTGATAGCACGCTTTAGTATTCTGGCTAATGCATTTGAATAAGCTGAACCCGAACAAATAATCCCACAAAATAGGACGCTACAGGACACAGCATGGCATAATTTTATCGCATTTTATAGAAAACAATAATCTTACTTATTTACTTACTTACTTTTTAATATAATCAATAGAAGTTCATGTACTACCGTTTCAAAAGACTTTGCCACATACAGCTATTACCGATCTGCTATTGTCAAGTTGATTACACGTGAAGTTATTGACATAATTTAAAGCATCATTAGTAGATTTACTTTTAATGAATCCGAATTGCCCCCCATTTATTATTTCCTCTCCCTCTAGACAATCATTAAATCTCTTATAAATCACCTTTTCTGATATTTTAGTCAAATATGATAGTCAGGATTCTGGTCTATAATAATTACTTATTGATTTTTGATCACCAGATTTATATATATTGAAATGATTAGGCCAAATACTAGACAGTATACATTTAATAATTATAATTGCCAATTATTCAGCTATATCCAAAGCAGTATGATATAAAATTAAAAATGAAATTATATTAGATTAGGTATTCTGCTCGCTTTCCATGAAACCTGTTAATGGTCACATGATCTGAACGAACAATTTTTATATTCGATGGAATTTTTTTGAGAGTATTGTTGGAAAGTTGTCTGAGTAGACACACCAGATTTTTTATTTTAAATGCAGATTTTTCCTTCTGTTTAAGGAAACACATATCCCAACGCCGTTCTACCAAATATCTTCACTTATATAACACCAAGAACTCCCATTCTACAAACCTTGACAGTTAAATTCTGTGGTGCAATCAGTTACGCTTACATGATAAATAATAATGAAGTAAAACTTTATCCATCCCCACTTCGATGTCTATCTTTCTCACTAATAACTCTCAACCATTACGAGCGGAGAAAGATTACAATTATATAAACTTGGAAGCAACCTTTGCGCCAGCAACGCAGACTCTCTATATGCGACGATGACTAGAGAAAACTTTTAACTCCAACGGAAACCCACAGAACGGAAAGAACTATAATTTCCGAGCGCATAATCTCGGATGCGGTTTTAGCTAAACGAAAAAAAAAACGGAATCTAGAGACTGAGGAGATGGAGAAAGAGAAATGACAGTGGAGTACGTACGTATTGGAAAGAGAGCAGCATCGGAGAGATGGAAAAGAATTAAAATGGGGGACAGTTGGGGGGGGAGAGGAAAGAAGCAGTAGAATTGAATAGCATAGAATGCGCGCAGATCTCCCAAATCCACATCTTCGCCCGCCGCCTAACGAACTGCCGCTGGTGGTTGGTGCATATTGAAGGGAGAACTTCTAATTTCCGGGTCCGGTTCTTGAATATTCAAGGAACAATTAAGATTCGACTAGGACTACTAGATATATAGGTACGTCGGTGGGTTGGTGTGGTGTGTGTGATGCAGGGTTTGTATTTGGGGATATCGAAATCGCGCAGACTGTGAATTTGCATCCAGACATAGGTAATACATAGGTACCTACAGTCTGCGTCCTAGTAGTAATGTTTTGTTTTTGTAAAAAACGCTCGGATCCGCCGATGGCACAATTTTTTCATTTAATTCTTGTATCTTGCTTTGAAATATAATTATTATTAGAAGAAAAAAAGATTCGTTGCATAAAGCTGTGTGCACAAGGCGACAGTCCGACCGGCTCCATTCCCCGCGCGAGCAGGTACAGCGATCGGTGCACCAGAATTCCCCACAAAAATATCAATCACTTTTTGGGCTTTCTTTACTTTTTATTCCAGACCCACACAGAAAAATAACACTACCTTTGTAAGCATTTCTCATTTCTCGTTTCTATTATGTTCTTCTTTGATTCAATGAATGAGATTTTGAGATGGGATTAAATCAAGAAATAAATTCAGTTTTGTTTTATTCCTTGTGCCAGTTGCATTGTTGCGTTAGACGAGTATTCTTTTTATTGTGATTTAAAACTATCATGGAGACCATGTTTAGTGAACGTGGGAAATTAATTGCAGTTTATGAAAATTTTAAGTTTTATATGGGACGATTTATAAAGAGTACAAATTCTTGGCGTTGTTATAACACAGGATGTAAAGAACAAATCTACACTAAAGGAGAAATAAACCAAAAAATACAAATATTTCATCAGCATATGAATTAGTTCATCACGTAACAAAAATTTTGGTGTGGAATTAAAAATCAGGTAAATTTGATGTGTTCATTATATATCGAAACTGTAAAATTGTCTGAAAACTTGATATTTCAATTTTTTTCTTATCACTGAACCTACTTTCTACTTTATTATGTTACCATGAGAAATATAAAGAATTACATTTCTAATTGATGACTATGAAATCTTTCCTGTTTTTAGCTTATCTATTATAAATTCACGACTGTAAGTATCTTAAAAATTCTATTAAGTTGTTGTTGAAATGATTTTGTAAGGATTTGTAGTCTGCCCTGAAGAAGAGAATGATCATTCCCGAAAGCTCGACTTAACTCAATAAATTTTATCTATTAAATGACTGCATCTCCAAGAAACATCTTTTTATTGAATATAAAGGATACAAAATCAAAAATAAGTACTTATAAATAGAAAACTAGTTGTTAATTTAATTAGATTCTAAAACCACTGTCTGTAACTTTGGTAAATTTAGCATTTGAATGATCGCTAGATCAAAACTTAATATCATTATTTCATTATTTCAATATTTTGGTCTATAACAACACAATACATTTAAAACAAATAAATCTACTGGCGTGGATCGGAGTGGCGCCATGTGCACGCCGCTTAATATACCTACATGTCACACGTCATATATAATAAAAATATATTCAATAGAAGCTTTGGAGCGTGGAAAACCGAAACCTGTGCCGAGGTCCGCCTTTTTAATGATCCCGTGAACTTTGTTGGCAGTTGATTAAATTCAAGGTGTAGAAGAAGAGGGTTGGGGATTGGGGTAGCTGGGGGGCTCGCGATAGCGGCGTGCGGGTCACGGTGTCGTCGGCCGAGTGAGGGTCGGTCGGTCGGTCGGGGGAGTGGTGGGGATCGATATGAAAATCAAGTAACCGTTTTGTGTGTCATAAATCTTCCACGGATGGTGCTGTCCGCTGTCCGCTTCTCCCGCCGCCAGTGCTGGTCGCCGCCTGCTCTCTGTGATTAAGACAAACGGTCCGAGAATAATGGTGTAGATCAGGGATGCGGAACTGAAATGGCGTGTGGCGCAGCAGTGGTCCCGCCGCTTAACAGAAATTAATCTGCTGCATTATTTTTGAGGCGAAAGGATTAAAACAGCAAAGACCTATACAGTGCTTTTCTTTAACGTCCCCCCCCAGTTTAGTTTTTGTACGGGTCAACTCAAAAAAATTGACCTTGGGACAATGAAATAGACGCATGAATACTATATTTTGAAGTAAAATTGACAGATAAAACTTTCAAGATGGCGACTGGGTGCCATCTGGGAAAAAAATTAAAAGGGTGGTCTTGTGACACATCTTTTTGAAGCTCCTGACGAATACTTCACAACCCAAAAATATAAAGTCAATATCTTCACCTACTACAAAATGGCCGAACATTTAATAATTGCCTAAATACATCGACGTTTATCTTCCGAATTTGAGGAAAGAAGCTGAGTTCAGTTCAGAAGATGCTCGAAATAGTTGCTTTGAACTGCTTGACATAAGAACAATCTATCCGATATATCACGCCGAACATTTTCGAACACAGTAACGTCGATATTTATAAAAATATTTATTATTCTTTGTCATATATCCAATATTGAAGCAGGTTCAGTTTCGTAAACCTTTTGCTTCAAATAGCCCCATAGAAAAAAAAGTCTAAAGGTATCAAATCTGGCGAGCGGGCTGGCCATCCCGTAAGACCTTGACGGCCAATCCAATGACCGGAAAAAGTATTATCCAAATAGTTTCTTACTTGTCGGTAGTAATGTGGTGGTGCTCCATCTTGTTGGAATGCAATATCCATATCGAATTCATCCGAAGTAGCTTCGACGATTTCGCTGATAAGAGGGTCAACAGTATTTTCCAGCATATTCAAATACAGTTCCTCTGTTAAATTTTATTCAATGAATAGAGGTCCGACAATGTGGTTTCCCAATATTCCTGTCTGGACGGTTTTTTTTTTTCTGGATATTGAGTATGAATTTCCCGGAAAACGTGAGGGTTGATGTCACTTCAATACTGAAACAAATATCGTGGAGATAGGTAGGATGCCTTGCAATGGTTTCCCTTATAATTTCGCCGAACTCTGTTCTTCGATCAGGGTCATCTTCAGTTAACTGGTGTACCATTTTGATTTTGTATGATATGCTGCAAAATCATCTTGCATAAACCATTTAATATTTCGCAAGGTTGCAAGAGGTATTTCTGCCATAACCTCTATTAACAAATTGAAGTAGGCGATTCCCTTCAAATTTCCCTCAATAATTATCTGATTTTTAATAATTCACCACCATACATAAATGCTAAAGCGAATATTTGAGGTCTAGTCTGCTGCGTTAAATGAGGAATGTTTGTTTCTTCTAATGAAAACTCCACTATTCGTCAATGACGTTTCATCTATCCATGAAATAGTATTTTGAAATAATAATTTCTCTATCATGGTTTGGTACCAATTATGAAATTTAAGTTGACGCTCGGATTGTCTGATATGTTATTTGTTAACAAATTTAAATATATAACCATGGTACTTGTGCTTCTTAAGGATTTTATGAACCCACGATGCATCAATTCCACATATTTTTTTGGCGTTTTCACAACTCATTCATAATATGTCAAGTTTCTTGAAATTGAGTAAAATGTTTTCCTTGTTTTGGCGTTTTTCTTTCTGGATACAATCTAGCATATTCACTGCTATATCAACATTTCTATGAAATCTTATATAAACGTCATACATATCTTTGTTTTCTCACTATCACTATAAAGAACATTTTTAAATAGTTCTTATTACTTTCGGTTCTTTTTAAAGATGGACTCGGCATCGATTTCTCAGGTCCCGTACGGTTTTGAGACTTGAAATTTCGAATTCGTACTTAGATCGGAGGCATCTCGCCGCCTGTTAAGCTCAACACTGTTCCAAGTGTGATCCAATAATGAATAATTATATTATCTGATTCAAGCAAGATCAAATTATTTCTTCAACATGGAACGACAATGTCGTACGTCACTGGAATTACGCACGGGCATGGAACACCTAACCTTTGTTTACACTTTTGACGATAAATTTTGTATTGTTGTAGATAGACAGTAACAGTAATATGGAATAGCTGGCAAACAGATATACATAAGTATAGTTCCAATCAAGAAAAGGGGAGATAGCAGCTATACTCATCGCTCATCTTTAAATTAAAATCAATATTTGGAAAATGGAACTTCAAAGATTTAAATGTCAAAGAAGTACATATTAATGCTGTTGTATGGTGATTGAAATATTTGGTTCATTCGAAAATATTTTTACCGTTTCTCTGATTTCAAATGTGGACATGTTATTCATTCTTGCAGAAGAGATTTTTGTCTTCATTGAGTGGTAATAAAACAAATATGGCGCCCATAGGAGAAACAAAAGTTGTATAGCATATCTTTGAAAATACTTCTAACAATTCTATCATCTTCATCTTGGTGCGTTCCTGGCATATGCAAAATTTCAGCTTTCCTTGCTGAGTATCAATTGAAAAAATATTTAAAAACAAAATCTCTTATCACTTGAATTGATTTTTTAACTATCATGTTCAGATATAGATATACAGGGTGTCTCATTTAAATATAAAAAGCTGAGGATATTTCCGCTTAAACTGGAAGTATCCTAATAATATTAGAAAGAAGAAGACGAACTTTCAAAGGATTTTTCGTCCTTATATTGAAATGACTCAGCAATCAAACTAAAATTATTATTATGACCGCCTGATGGCCAAAGTTTTATGCAAGTGGGCCTTAAACAAGACTGCGACGAATTTCTGCTGGATTTCTAATGACATAAAAGGAATTTCTGTGAATACCTACTCTTCAGCCGCTCGTCTCTACCCACTCTACACTCTGCGCCCTTTGGAGGAGGGTCCGTACAAAGAAAGCAGAACGGCTGTCCTATATTCCAAAGAAATCCAACATTTTTCTCTAATTAATCCGTTTCCAGTGTGCCGATTTCAGCTGAGAGAGTAAAATAATATAAAAAAAGGCAGCAGAGAGAAACCTAGACGCTTGAGAACGAAAAAGGAAAAAGAGAAAGACATACTTAGTTTTCTAGGCAAAGCTCACGTGTTCACGTATATTTATATATATATATATATATATATATATATATATATATATATACAGGGTGGCCCATCGAAAACGAAACGGCATTTGTTTTGGGCATTTAATGTCATATAAAAATAAAACGCTGAGACACGTATCGTTGTAAAGAGAATCGAAAGACCTTCCAAACGAGGTGCAACTAAACCCCCCTTCCATTTAAGATTTTAGGGATGAGTTTCACCCTGTCTGAGTGTTTTATTTTTTTATGACATTAAATACCCAAAATCGATGCCGTTTCGTTTTCGATGGGCCACCCTGTATATATATATATATATATATATATATATATATATATATATATATATATATATATATATATATATATATCTACATTTGAGGTGCTCGCCAATCTTAACTAACTAAAAATAATAAGGAATAATTCTCGAAGTTCTTAATTACGTTTTCAACTAGTCGGCAACTACGACGGGACTCTAGTAGACTAGTAGAGAGTTCCACGAATCGTCTACCTCCCTTTTTACCCCCACCACAGTCGTCTTCATTTGGCTGCTCGCATTTCGTATAATTCGTTCTTTATCCTGAAACGTGTTCGTTCTAAAGAAGGCGAGAGCTGTTTCTGGATAAGCTGTTAGGAAAAAGAAGAAGCTACAACTAGGTATATATACTAATAATATATGAAGTGAAATCAGTGGCGTGACATGTTCAAAAAGAATAAAAATGAAAATAATAGACCATATATTTTTGAAATCAGATTATTGAGAAGTTGTTTCATTTTTGTTTTAGAAGATCTTATCACTGATTATTTCCCTATTCTAGTGAAAATTATTTGGAGGAGTTGGATTTTAAATAATTTAAAGTAATGATATATTGTTATAGTATAGAATTTCTGTATTATTTTTTATATCATAAGATCTGTACATTTTTAGTTGTATATACGTTTCTGTGGTATTTTCATTTTATTATTTATTTATTTATATTTAATTAATATGTAGATTTAGATGCTGTTAAGGTTGTAGATTTTAATTCATTAATTAGTTAAGGGCTACAAACAGATGCTATTTGCATCACGGTGGGTTCCATAATGACAATCTATTAGCATACTATTTTTATATTAAAGATTTGTACTTTACTCTGAATAAATTATTATAATTAAATTTTATACAAAGAAATTTATCATGTAGAAAAAATACAGAGATGGAACCATTTGATTTCTGGCTTAGTTACATCAAAAGATACCCTGACAAAAGTTTTCTTTTACTTCGATTTTCAAGAGCTTTTGAATACAGTACACACATATCGGCTCCAGTTTCGTTCAGAATAGATCACAGAACATAAACTGCATTTATTTCCATATAAATATGCATGTGTTTCATGCGATTCTGCTAACAAATACAGCAGAAGCAGGAGCGCAATCAAAGGTCGCCTATATTCATGTCGTTAAACTGAGAGAACAAAAATGTAATTCACACTGAATGAATATTGATACATTCCCCCCCCCCAAACACATTTTCATCGTCTCCATTCGATTTCAGCAGGTCCTCGGTGTAATGGGAAATACAGACAAACCATACACCAGACAGTATCGGTCGGTATACCTCTGCAGATCGATCCCGTTGAGTTTGAGATGAGGCTCTTCATTCTTCGGAACTGCGCTGCTGGTTCATGAATATTCATTGCTTATGGTAATTTGTGTGAGATTTTCTTATCTCCCTTATATATATATATATATATATCTATCTTCGCTACTCTTCTTCGGTGGGTCCTCCTGCTTGCCTTCGGACTCCACACCGCATTCCCCTTTTCGTCTGGTGGTGGTGGTTATGTTGTCCCGGTTCTCTTAGTCATCTGGTGTCAGATAAGTTGAGATGCTCTGGGACTCCTCTTCAAAGCCGACTTATGTCTGTTTGTGTTACTTGGACATGGATAATGTATTTTGTATACAGGGTGTCCATTTTCAGGGTTCACGAAGATATTTTTAATCTTTTTTTGGAGAACCTCATCGAATACTGGTTAGATCCTGTCGAATTTATTTGGATAAATATCCAGATTGTTGTCCCAAGCCAAAAAGAAATACATATATTCAATTGGCTGCATCAAAACTGTAGGTGTTTTTGATCTTTTACACAGAAGATTATCAGGATAGATCTGGAAATTACAGTTCAAGCGGATTTTCACGCATATCCCATATTTTCTGTAAACCTGGCCGAACGAATACAGAATTGTTTGTTCAAAAGATTCGTGGAATATATAGATGGCGTCCATTTTTACCGACGAACCCCGAACGGAGGGGGTATACAATTTGACTATCTGCTTTTTTTGTTTGTTCGCCTGTTGTATATAGGAAACTTACTGCGATTTTGATCGTTTTTGATTCATTTGAAAGAGGAGACTTAAGAAATGGTCTCATATTCATAAAAACGTAAATCCGAATCTCCTTCTCTCCGATAACCGCTTCCGAAGGGGTGGAGTGGGCAAATTTTCTCAAAAATCAAAAATCTGAGATGGTATAATTAAAGATAGGACAATATCCAGAAACGTCCAAATTGAACATGTTTTCAAAAGAGTTACGGTTTTCGAATTAGAGACATGTTAAATTCTCAAATACGTATATCTTTGCTATGTGGAGAGAGTTATTTCTTTCGAAAATTGAAAATCTGTGGGTGCTACATGAAAGACATAATTATTTGTAGCAACATTTATACTGAACATTTTTTCCTTAGAGTTACGGTTTTCGAGTTACAGCGGTGGTAAAATCTTAACATCAAAAATACTTATGCGTATTTCCGCAGCGATGTTTTGAGATCTCAATAATAACAACTACAAGCAAATAATATACGTGGATAATAAGATAAGTACTATTTTCATTAGTATTAGTGAACGTTCAATCATTTTCGTGGGTAATGTTACACTCAAAAGTGTGAAATAAATATTTATTAATAAAAAATAAACCGACGTTATTAGTTGGTACACTGAAAAATACAAAATAATATTAATTCTATTGGTGCTGGTACTTGGGAAGTTGGTGCCAAAAGTTATCAATCTAACTGCAACTGCACAACTTCAAAAGTAACAGCACCAATAGAATGAATATTATTTCGTATTTTTCAGTGCACCAACTAATAAAGACGGTACAATTTTTTGAAAAAAAATACTAAAATTTTCACTTCATATTGCAGAAATTGCAAGAAAATTAATAACAAGTTTTTATCAAGAATCGAGGAAGATTTGGATTCAGTTGATAGTTAAAATATTTCAGAAATTATTAGCTCTAGGTATACGGAAGATAATAAAACCCCCTCTACACTTGAGAAGATTTTTGATTATACTGAAAAATAATTTCCACTATTTTTAATTTGATTATCAAATTTTTATCAGTTTGTATTCCATCACTGAACTGCGTTGAAAGAAGTTTTAATGTAATTAAAAAAACTCGAAAACCATAAATGCGGTGTAATGTATGACAAATAAAAGAAAGATTGTCAGTGTGATGAAAGAAACATTCGACGTGAAGAAACAATGAACTTTCTGCTCTTGTTGGTTCATTGTTATTGCTTGCAAATATATCTTAGAAAAAAAAATCTAATCGTTTGGGTGTCAAAGTTTGTCATTATACATTACAACTAAATAAGTGCCTAATACCGTTTAGTTTTTTATAATGAGACTGGAAGGGAAAACTATTTCAATATTGTTTTAAGACAGTTCCAAAAATATGGATCTAATGTTTTAAAAAGTTGAATATAAAGTCTTTGATCGATAGAATGGCCACCAAGATCTCCAGATCTAATGCTATAATATATACAAAACTAAACCATTAGATTTACCCTAACAAGGAAGAAGGATCAGAATGTTATACCTCAGAATACAATAGAGATCCCTTCATTATCACAATGTATTACTGTCTTTCTTTTTAAAATGGAGTATAGACGAGCTGTTTTCCATTAGAAAGAATTGCAAGTTTTAACTCACTCGAACAATGCAGGAATGACACTTGTTCGGTGTTGCATGTCATTTTATGATAAAAAATTACTAATGAATATATTTCATTTGATTGTTCCACACTATATATAGGTACAGGGTGAATATGAATATTTTAACCGTGATTCATCCTGATTTGAAAATAAATATATAAATGATACCTGTTTCTATTCTATTCGATTCTATTTTGTAAGAGACAGAAGAAATCATGAAAATATGCAAAACTATTTTGTCTCAAATATTCCAGTGCCACCTGTGTCACCAGATGAGTGCAAAAAGATGCCACATTTTTTTTTGTAAAATTCAAATAATTACATCATCATGCTGAATCGTAGGCTATTAATAATGGCAAGTATTTCAAATTCACCCTGTATAGAAAAGAGAGACTGGAGGAATTGTGTCCATTGTCGTCCATTTCGACCTCATGATGATGTTGTTGTTGATAGGAAAATTATTGGCAAACTTTGATGGTGTCGAATATGCTGTCGTCATCATTTGGCGCAGCGTTCCCGGTTTCCAGACAGACAGACAGGCTCACTTGACTTGATGATGAAAGTCACAGCTCGAATGTGGTAGTGCGGTTCTACTACGAAGATGAACACAGTTACAGGAACACAAATTTTAAGGGTGTATAGTTGAAGGTACTTGTCGCCGGAATTTGATTTATTCTTCAACTTTTTCCTTTTTACCTATTAATGGTTGAGTCTTACTGAGCTTTACTTTACCATTACGATTCCAAGGATAAATGTTGGAATCGTTGGAATTGTTCATTAATCAGTATACATCATTGCAAAGATTAAATACATCAATCTTTGTCATTGGTGAGCGAGCGGAATATCGAGACCAGCGGCGTATCATTTCAAGGGGTCAACACTTGAAGTATAGCAATTTATTGAGCACAAATTTGTTTGTTAAATTGTAATCGGTGTCTATATTTATTAAATTCGTTAAATAAATTGTATCCAAGCCACCGATTGTTTGCTTCTCCCAATTTGCGAACCAGAGTCCCTGTCACAATATCATCATTTGCGTCTATATGTTGTCGTCTGTTGGAAAATTATTTTATTCAACATTAAGGTCGGATCATTGAAGGATAAGGGACCTTGGAGGTTAATTTAAGATCCTTCTGGATATTTGTGATCTTGTCAACGTATAGCTATTCAGTTTGTTCACTCGTATCGTCTATCCTATTCAAATATTTACTTTGTCTCAAGTTTTGCAATGATAATATAAACAGCAGGTACCTTACTTTGCCGCAGCAGATATTTCACTCTAGCCGGTATAAATTTGTTGATATTTACAGGGTTTGTCCTTTCATGGTTGAATTGATTTATTTTGAATTCTTACTCCATAAAGCATTATGTTGAAATTAGCCTTGGTGCTGGTAGATTTTTTGTTTCTTGGGATGTTGATACATTTTTTGAATAATGAAACCATTTCTCAGATCTAAGAAGAATCATCCAAAATTATTTCATTTTAAATTTGAACAGTTTGTGAACCTTTATCTGAACATTTTTGTTCACCATGGCTTCTACGAGAATTTGTTAAAGACCTGGTTAAAAAACGCGTATATATATATATATATATATATATATATATATATATATATATATATATATATATATTGATATAGATGCCTAGTTGATTGAAATAGCCTTCGAATTGTTTACAATACTTCATTTCAAACGTATGTTAAAGCTATAGAATCTATTCGCATCAATCCAAGGCTCTTCTCCTATATTATGCTCCAAATATATATTCGCACGTATTTGTTCCCCCATAAAATGTTACCTCTTTCTCTCTTGATACTACATGGAATTGAATGCAATTTTCACCAATTTATTGCTAGAGGTCTTACTTAAAATATAGATTCCATTTTACTGCGTCTGTCTGTATGATTGAACAGGCAGCACGCTCAAACTACCGCGGGCAAAAGCTAGTATAAGATATAATTTGAGCAATTGCATTTCAATTAGATCTTCACTGGAAGAGACATTAATGAGTCTCTAATAATTATAAGGACGACACTAACAAATCTTTTCGCTAAAATGTAACATGTTGATTTGTTCCTAATTACATGGGTGCTGGGTGGTGCTGCTGCTTTGGAAAGCAAGCACAATATAGATGTGACACATGGGGACCATCATTTTCATTACTATCACTTCCGCCTTCAATGATGCCAAAATTACCATGGCCAAAGTGTCTATAAATTTATATATATATATATGTACATGTATTTTGATGTAATTACTTGTTTGAAGGATTTCACAACATTGTTGTTGAATGACTGAATGATGGTGTAATTGCAAATAATTTACCTGTGTGTTTTTATATGATTTATACAGTGAGTGTGTTTTATTTTTTCCATAGCAACCACTACGTAAACGAATATGCACCTCATATTTTACAGAATTTTAAATTTCGGCTTATATCTCAGAAACTCTTGATATTAGGTATCGGGAAGTAAACTGAAAGGACTCTTATTTTTAGTCGTAGAATACAGTAAAACAGAAAAAAAATTGTGGTTTGCATTTAAAAAATCGGAGACAGTTGATAATATTCAATATTCAATTCAAGTTTTCATCGCTTTCGTACTCACCCTGTATATTGCCAGAGATTGTTTCTAGTTAGATTTATGATAGTGACTCTTCAATTTATGATATGAATTTCTACTAATGATGCATTATTCATACACCTGCAACTGTCATTTTTTTCACAAAAATTATGAAATCTCAAAAACTATAAATACTAGGTATAGGGTTTGTTATACAAAGTTAACCTAAAATTTTACGAAGAATCCAAAAATCAAAAAATATAATATAGGTTGTTCCATTTAAAATAAGAGAATTGATACCTGTATCAGATATATGAAACACCCTGTGAATATGTTAGCAATAAAAATAAAAAAATCAAAGAAATTCACAAATATTTTATCTCAATATTTTTTTTTTCGTATCTCTCATAGCTTCTGAGAAAGGGGGTAGTGAATCTTATTCTGGATAGCCTGTACATTTATAAAATAATGGTTCAAAAAACTAAAAAACACGCTTTAATAGGAAACCAAACTAAAAATTTGAAAATAAATAAGATATCATTTTAATGTAAAAAAGTAAGTAAAGTTAAGTAAGTAGTCATTATAAAATTAACTTAGAAAGTACTACACGCTTTTTTACATTAAAATGAAATCTTATTTATTTCAAATTTTTTAGTTTGGTTTCCTATTAAAGCGTGTTTTTTAGTTTCTTAAACTATTATTTATTTTATAATTTTTAGTACGGTTTACTATTAAAGCGATGCACGAATGTAGGGAGTGAGATAGACAATCATAATCATATAGGTATACAAGGACGGTATGGAACCCTCCACTAAATAGGCCCACTCTTAAACTCCATCGCAAATCCTCCAACACACATTCATATTGGATATTCTACAAAAATCCATCCGTAAAGCTCTGAGAGGTATAGGTATGAAACCCTTCATCAACAAATCCTACTCGCACGTACACAGCTATAAGTATGAAACCTTTCATCGAAAAATTCCACTCGCACGTACACATCACAAAACTTCCCAACCCACATACAGATAGAAATTGCCACGAAAATGCATCCATTAAAAGCATGTTAATAAAACAAAGAATAATGTTTCTTCATTCATTTCCAGTTTTCCTAATATGTACATGTAATTTTCGAATTTAAATTATTTGAGAAATGAACCAAGCAATGCTCATCAGTCGTTTTCAAGAATATAATAAATATTGTTCACACTTTATTGGACCGACGCTATTAGTTGGTGCACTGAAAAATAAAAAATAATAATAATTCTATTGGTGTTGTTACTTTTGAAGCTGTACAGTTGCAGTTTTAAATATTTATTTCAAACTTTTGAGTGTAACATTAGTCATGAAAATCGTTGAACGTTTACTAATACCAAAGAAGATAGTACTTATCGTATTTACCCACGTATATTCTTTGATTGTACCTGTTATTATTTAGAGATCTTAAAGCAGTGCGACGGAAATACGCATAGGTATTTTAGATTTTATGTTCATTATAAATGTTGCTACAAATAATCTGGCCTTTCATGTAGTGTCCTCAGATTTTCAATTCTCGAAAGACGTTGCCCCCTCCACATAGCGAACATAAACATATCTGAGATTTTAACATTGCTGTTACTCAAAAACAGTTACTCTTTTGAAAAATGTTCAATATGAACGTTTCCGGATATTGTCCTGTCTTTAATTATTCCCATTCAGATTTTCAAATTTTCGAGAAAAATTGCCCCCTTCATCCCTTCGGGGGTGTTTTTTGATGAGAAGGAGATTTTGAATTTGAGTTTTTTACGAATCATCAAAATCGGAATACGTTTTATATAAATATTTCTTACAAAAAAAATTGACCGACTTTATCAGTTGTTGCACTGAAATATACAAAATAATATTAATTCTATTGGTGCTGGATCTTTTGGAGTTGGTGCCTACAACAACAAACTACAACGGCACAACTTCAAAATTACCAGCACCAATAGAATTAATATTATTTTGTATTTTTTCAGTGCAACAACCGATAAAGTCGGTCCAATTTTTTGTAAAAAATATTTATTTCACATTTTTGAGTGTAACATTTGTCATGGAAATTGTTGAACGTTCACTAATACCCAAAAAGATATAGGTAGGTTTAGCTTGTACATAGCGGAAATGCGCATATCACATATTTCAGACTTTACCATGGCGAAACTCGGAAACCGTGACTCTTTTCAAAAAATGTTCAATTTAACAATTTCCGGATATGGTCCCCTCTCTAATTATCAAATCTCGAATTTTCGATTTTCTGAAAAATTTGCCCCTTCCACATAGCTGAAACACATATTTCAGACTGTAGCGCGGAAACGTATGATTATTTTTTAAAATGTCCAATTTAAACATTTCCGGATATGGAATTTTGATTAATTCTGTCGTCTCGGATTTTCAATTATCGAGAAAAATTGCACCCTCCACCCCCTTTGGGGGCGGTTTTTGGAGGGATGGAGATTTTGGATTTGATTTTTCTCAATATGGGATCATTTCTCAACTCTCCTTTTTCAAATGAAACAAAAATCGTCCAAATCGGAGTACGTTTACGATGCAAAACGCGCGAACAGCCATAAAAATAAATAAAAAAATCCCGATGGCATGTAGTCAGCGGAAAGGTAAATTTTTCAAAATTCATTGAATTGAAATTTTAACAACCTTTTCATTGGTATACCTATATGTTATTACAAAAATTTGTCGTATGTGTCATAGCCTTGCGGTTAGAGATTTTTGTTTTGGCTGTTGAATATAAAGCAGACAGGGTTCGAGTCCACTTCAAGGCAGATTTTTTTTTCGTTTTTTTCTTTTCAATAAATATACGATATATTTTTTTAATCAGGGTTATATTAAGATCTCCAGAAAATGTACAATTACATCAAATTTATATTGAGTGTTCATGTTTTATCAATATTTGTAATGTTTCTTTATTAATTTTTATTTTTTTACCTGTGTATTTTATGAAAAATTGCTTTGAACAAAAGTTGTAGGTACTGATTATATCTATAACCTAAAATTATTTTTAATAATATTTACACTACGGCTCTTTTTTGATAATTTTTTTAAATGTTTGAATGGTCGCCATTTTGAAACTACTTACCCGATATTGCCCAATAACGAACTCGACCGAGATATTTGAGAGATTGATTTTTGTAGCAAATTTGAACTTGATACCTTCAAAACTGCGACCTCTATCGTGTTAACAAATTTCGTAATATCCCATATATATATAAACTTTTGAACCAAATGTTTTTTTGGACTAATTTATAGACATATAACAACATGCCGTTGAAATTTTTTCGAAATTCAAAAGTGGGAACGATCGCAATAGGTATATTTCTATAAGAAATTTACCTAAAAACAATCTTACAACCGAATTGTATACCTTCTCCTTTTTTTGAAGTCGGTCAAAACTGGGCACGAACAAACAAAAAAAAAGAGAAGCAGACAGTCGAATTGTATACCTCCTCGGTTTGGGTTCATCGGTCAATGGTTTTCGTATCGAGTATCAATCATATCTGTCATTTTTTAATGATTGGTAACAACTTGAAACTGTTTCGAAATTAAAGTACTGAGCGGGTGATGAAGCACCACGCAACACACATTGCGGGGAGTGTTTGCTTGTTTGTTTGTTTGTTTGTTGCACACCGTTCGACTGTTGCGTTCTCTCAACTCTCTCTTGACTCTCCTATATATATATATATATATATATATATATATATATATATATATATATATATATATATATATATATATATATATATATATGTATGTACATACACTTCAAAGATGGAGGAGATTGATCTAATTACTGCCACATTATTGAACGCATTGTCAATGGCCATTCAAAGACATGAACAATGAAAGGGGCCTTCTCGGCCGGGGCGGCCACCGCAACATACAAACAGACAGATAATCAACTCGTCTTTAGTAGTGTCGTGTGCGCACCATTATGTTTAAGTAAATGATGATGATGATGATGATGATGATGGTCCTTTTCGTCAACTTGAGTGTGAGTGTATTACAAAGACGTGTCGTGTCTCGAAGTGTCCCTCTCTCCCCCGATACAAATTTGAGCGTTTATTGGCTTCGTTCCAACTCACATCAGAAAGAGTTTCTAACAGTGTACGTACAAACAACGCGATCCAACCCCTAGCGACTAGTACTTTTCTTGTCCACTAGCTTAAAATACTCACTTATACTTAAGTACATCTTTGAATATGACCGACGATATGAGATATTAGATAACTTCCAATGTCCATGATGATATTCCTAACATAACATACGCTTTGAGTCTGACAATCGCTTCGTTCCTACTTGCATTAGAATCAGAGTTTCTTACAGGAGTCAGGATTATGCGCATTGGCTCAACAAACGCTTTCCAACCAAAGCAACTGACACGGAACGAAAATTGTTACTTTTCTATTCGACCTAAGATTTGTGACAGTTACAGTTATAAACAATCAGTACGGTTTGCGGATTTTTGACCGCAGAACTCAAACGGGAGAAGGACCGTGCTTTTTTTGGTTTGTGCGTTGTGGTTGTGTATTTTGATTTTGATGATTTTTGATTCATTTTAAAGAGGAGACTTGAAAAATGGTCCCATATTTGTAAAAACTCAAATCCGAAATCTCCTTCCCTCCGAAAACCGCCCTCGAGGGGAGGGAGTTGGCAAATTTTCTCCAAAATCACAAAATTCGAGATGGCAGAATTCCAGAAAAGACAATATCCGGAAACGTTCAAATTGACCATTTTTTCAAAAGAGTTACGGTTTTCGAGTTACATTGATGTTGAAATCTCACATATGTGAATTTGCGCTATGTGGAGGGGGCGATTTCTTTCGAAAACTGAAAATCTCAAGGCACCACATGAAAGACAAGAATATTTGTTGCAACATTTATTATAAACATTTTTTCCATAGACTTAAGGTTTTCGAGTTACAGCGGTTGTAAAATGGTTAAATCTAAAATACTTAAGCGTATTTCCGCCGCGATCTTCTAAGATCTCTACATAATAACAAGTACAAATAATATACGTGGGTAATTAGGATAAATACTATCCTCTTTGGTGTTAGTGAACGTTCAAAGATTTTTGTGGCTAATGTTATACTCAAAAGTGAGAAATAAATATTTTTTACAAAAAATTGGACCGACGTTATTAGTTGGTGCACTGAAAAATGCAGAGTTTTCTAAGTCTAATAAACATATTTTCAGCCATTGGTCTGTCTGTCTGTCTGTCTGCCTGTCCGTCTGTCTGTCTTTATCTCGGGAACGGATCGGTATATTTTGTTGCTTTCTTTTTTATTTTGTTTGGTACCAATATACTCGCCGGTGACACTGAATGAGAATCTTGTATACACTTCGTTTTGAGCTCTAGCCAAAAAACGTGATTTATTCAAGACTATAACATGAAAATAGCTCTAAGGATTCTGATTAAACTTGCCTAGAGTGTTCTTCTGAGAGCCCTTTACCACACACAAATAGCGCCATCTCTGAGAAAAAGCACAAAAAAAGTTATGCTTGAATAAAATTCCGTATTTTCCACATGTTTATTCGGATTCTGGCAAAAAAAATTACATAACCATTGTTGTTTGTCTTGACATGCTGAAAAAAATGAGTGGTAGCACGATTTGACCAGAGGATTTTTACTTTCCTACCGCTATTATCGTCGCTATGTAAGGAAAGTATTGTAATAGTGTAAAAATTTTCATTCACTTGAATTTGCCTGCGAGCGGTAGGAAAGTGGTGTGAGCGGATACACCAGATTTTTTTTATATTTATTTATACTGCATTGCTTTACATATTGAACAAGATCATTAATATACAGTGAAAATATTAACGACCCTAGAACAGTTCCCCTGTGGATTGTCTGGATAATAATGGTATCGATTTTGCTCTCAAAACAAAGACGTTTTGTAACATATTCCATAATTACTCTGAACAATGACGTAGGTTCAGTGTATGTTACAATGTATGAAATAGCATTGTAGCAGCTGATTGTCGATATAATATTTAACTTCTCAGTTGAAAGCTATTGTAATGGCTTTGATTTGGGGAATTTTTGATTTTCATCTGTACGTTTCAATGTCTCAGTTTTAGGATGTAGAGATTTTTATGAGGATGTCTGTTTTTCTGTTTATTTGTGTGTTTTTGTTTTTAACGATAACTTTGGATCGGATATTTCTGTGTGATACATCCATAACCAGACTTATTCCTAAACACTCTGTTTTTACCAAATTGTCTTCATCAAAATCATTGCTAAAGCTTATTACGCTTGACACTTGACACGCTTCAGCGATGTCCTTTTGTCCGACTTCTAAACGTAGAAGTTAGACAATTCGACTGTTTGCTTTTTCGCATAGTACACATGCTCCAATTTTGATTTTTCCTTTCATTTGAAAGAGAAGTGGCTGCAAGTAACATAAGCAACATAAGAAAACTGTTTTTGAATATAAGTCTACCTATAAATCCTTTTTTTGACCGACGAACCCCGAACGGAAGAGGTATAGAATTCGACTGTCTGCTTTTTTTTTGGTTCGTGCGCGTTTTATATAGTAAACAAGCACCGATTTTGATTCATTTGAAAGAAGAGGTTTGAGAAATGGTCACATATCGATAAAAACGCAAATCCGAATTCTCCTTCCCTCCGAAAACCGCCCCCGAAGGGGATAGAGGGGGCAAATTTTTTCGGAAATCGAAAATCTGAGGTGGTATAATTAAAGGTAGGACTATATCGGAAACGTTTAAATTGATTATTTTTTCAAAAGAGTTACAGTTTTCGAGTTAGAGGCGTGTTAAATTCTCAAATATATGTATTTTTGCTATGTGGAGAGGGCAATCTCTTTCGAAAATTGAAAATCTGTGGGTACTGCATGGAAGGCATAATTATTTGTAGCAACATTTATAATGAACATTTTTTCCATAGAGGTACGGTTTTCGAGTTACAGCGGATGTAAAATCTTGAGATCCACTTTGATACCTCATGAATTAAAGTTTTAAAATTGAGCAATTATCCACCATTACGCCTTTCGTACGTCGCGATAGGTAGGTGTATATGTGCCGCCTTAATTAGTGAAGCAGGCGTTCCACATAGAATCCGTTAAATGTGGCGTAAAATTACAACCAGACACCCCACCCACTGCATGCTAGCTGGCTGATGCTCTCTCTATCTCTCTCTCTCTCTCTCTCCTTTCTGGCAGCGGGACACTGCGCTGAAAATTATCCCATTACATTTTGGTGCACCATTTGACCAGACTATACAGATAATATAATGGCGTTCGCCGATTCGGCTCTCGAAGGTCCATTAATCCGAATCCATTCCATTCGAAATTGAACACACACACGCTTAATTTCTGCCACCAAGTTCTTTATGGTTGCCGCTAAATGCAGTCAGCATAATATGTTTAAATAATGTTCCCGAATATAGTAGTAGCATATATACAGTGCGGAACACCCAAATCGATGAAATTCGTTAAAAAAATTCTTGGATACCGTAAACGTGGGTTACTTTGGCCCTGGTGACCTTCTTTGACGTTTTCTAATAATGACTAGTGGCATTATCTGTTTAATTATTTACTCTGTACAGATACAGTCTGTCAACTTTCGAAAATCCGTAGGCAACAGGTTATGGTAGACTCCTGGGCGAAAAATACCAAATTATTTCTGAAAGTGCTTTGTTTTGCCGCCAGGGGGCTTTAAAGATAGCCAAAAAACTGTTTTTCTTTTTGTGATTCCTTGAAAACTTGCTGCTTTATTTTATCAATCTTATTTTTGCCTTTCAAAGTTTCAAAACACTTCACTGTCACTTGGAAATTCGTAAAAGCTAAATCTTTCGTGTTCTTTTACTTGTGCTGTACGGAAGAACGCAGTATTCCTTTTCCATGGGCTCATTTCTTGCATTTTTGAGAATGTAAACAAACGTTTACAATGCAATAATAACAAAGAATCTTGTTCTGCTTTGAATTCTGTGGATAATAACATTTTCATAACCCATGGCTTTTAAACGGCTCCGAATAGCATAATCCATTGGATTTAAATCCGGACTGTTGAACGGCCACAAAGTTGATGCAATAAAATCAGGGCAGTTCCCCTGAAGGTGTCGAATGGATGTTCTAGAAGTATGCGATGGAGCGCCGTCTTGTTGAGATGTGTAGTCGTCCAAAATCATTTCCATTTCGGGAAGAAACGTCGCTAAACCGTCTGTTTGGTGAACGTTTGCCTTTATTTCTGCTTCTGCTTGCACAAGAATAATTTTAGTTTTTCCTAGGATTGATATTACTAGCGAAACCATAACAAAATCGGCCTTGGCACCAGTAAGGAAACAAAAGGAATTTCAGATTATTTTTGGACATCGGAGTATACGTGATTATTTTGTGGATTCTTTGGCTGACGCAAGAAAAATATTTTTGACACGTAATTTGTTCTCTTGTTCGAAATCTCGTTGGTAATGTTTGGCATCTTTCAAACTTTTTATTTTTGACATTAGGTATAGGTTTTTGACAATAAATCTTTTTGAAGGGTCGTAAGTTAAGGTTTATTCTTATATTATTTCTTACCGTTTTATCCCTGTTATTTTATTAATTTTTCTTGATCTTAGTTTTTATCAAAATCTTATCTGCATTTGACAAGCCCATATTTTAATGAGTTGAAATATACGAATTTGACCAACGTTTCAAAAACATGACATTGACTAGGTATTCTAACTTGAATAAAATAATACTGACATTATGACACCCTGCAGTTGACTTTGCGTTATGCAGCCTTCTAATAAAAATGGAGAAAAAAAGGAATATTTTTAATTTCGTTTGTATTATTTTATTCTTATTTGGTGTGCCAATGTTTAATGGTCAGTATTTGAGCTCAAAAGATGTCTAATAATCACAGCCGCTTATAAATTAAGCCCTAGATCCGTCCCTGTTGTATGTCATTCTATAAATGAAGATAACAGCTGCCGTTCAAGAATTGACGAATTCGTAGCGTGTCCAAATTTTATTGGAATCGGCATGAAAACAAAAGAAATGTACAGTGTACATAATAATCTGTTCCATTTTGCTGTTTCACACTATATATCTAAATAGTTAAAATAATTATTGTCGATGTCTATTTGTTGAAAACGGCCATTTTGGCAATTTGTATGGTAGTAGCATAATATGGCCGTCAAATTACATGGGTCAAACGCACATACGCACATACACAGGTTATATTAATGAGTTTGAGTATTAAATTTCATTGGTTATTTACGCAGTGGTATTGTGTTTAGTGTGTGCTTGTTGGTGTTGGTTGAGTTTATTTGTGAATTTTCGGAAGGGAGGGGGGGGAGGTGTGTGTGTGAGGTAGGCGGTGCGATGTTAAGCTGCGTGGCCGCTTGCCCTGATGATGGCAGCGATTAGCTCGTAATTGTGTATGTACATACAGTACGGGCGTGCATCGAATCTCCTGTGTGTGGATAGAGCGGCTCACACAGTAAGTAGTTGTTGTTGGGTGTAAACTGCGTAAAAGGCTATTATCCGTATGATTATTTTGCTATTTGCTACATTACTTGCTGATATTGTCCTCGATGAAATTGATACTGTTTATATATTCTCTACAGGAATGAAATCAACGTGCTTCTGATTCAAAGGTGTCCACGAACAACTCCTAGTGATTGAAAGGGGTGATTTTAAATGCAAAAGAATGGTGAAAAGCTCCTGTCATTTTGAGTCCGGAAATGCTTATTGTGCATTTTAAAGTTGGCGTCCTTAAACTGGTTTTAGATAAAACAATAACTATTTTTACAATTTAAATACACGATAAGTCTGTTATTCAGAAATGGGTGGGCTCAGGACACGGCCACCATGCCCGCCCATGAAGATTCTAACATTTTCCAAAGCTGACTTTAAACAGTTCGACAGTCTTTGTTGTTATCAGGATCGGCGGCAGCCTGATTGAGCTCGAACTGAGAAATTGGGTTGCTGAACTTCAAGCAGACTCTTTGTTAATCCTACCGATGAAAAAGAATGGGGAACACTTATCCTTAAACAAGATTCTGGCGAGTTTTCTCATTGGGCACGTTTTAACGTCTGCTACTCTTTGTGCAAAAGCATGCTTATCCCAAATCCCGCATTTACGACCTAGAGGATGCTGATGTCCTGCTTGAGCTTACGGATACTTTTATTCGCGTAGGTCACTCCCCTTTTGTCTCTGTTCCTTCCTTTGCTAAGTTTCAGGAATGTTTTTTCTATCTCTCTTCATTTGTATCTGTCGCTGGCTACTTATTTTCACCTTTCCAATCCCATGCTCTTTAAATCTGCTTCACTTTCACTGAACCTCCTCAGTTTCGGTCGTCCTCTTATCCTTTCTGCTTCTGGTTGACATTCTGTCATTTTCCATGTCCATCTATCCTTACTTTCATATTCATCGTTGCCTATTTTCTTGTTTTCGTCATTACAATGATGCTTTTGTGTTTTCTTTGTTCATTTAATTTTTGATAGAATTTTATTCTATTTTCAAATCCACCTTCTTCTGCAATTTGTTCTGTAACCATTCCAGTTTTGTCTTTTCCATCGCTTTAATAGTAACTTTTATTTCTTCATCATAGACATCCTTGTTCGTTTGTTTTCAACCATTTTAGTCTTGCTTTTATCTTTTCATCTATCAGTTTCTCCTTATTCTCTTTCCATCAATCAATTCGTTCTTCGCTTTTAAATGTTCTTACTTGCCTTTTTGCAGCGCTGATTATATTCTTCTTTGGTACTTCCCATGTAGCTTCACTCTTTGGGAATTATATTTTGTTTTATTTTCTCTGGTCAACTTTTCCAACCCTTCTTCATATCTTTGTTTTTGTTCTGAATCTTTAATTTTACCTATATTCCATTTATACATTTCCAAGTTTAGATACAATAAAAAAACGGGTATCAAGATATTGGAGCAAGGTTCAAAAGGGAACCTAAACATATTTCATTCCTACTCAATAGACACTAACTTTTAAGATTAATTTCAGGCTTTAACTGAGTTGATATGGATAAAAATGTGGACAAACAAACTCTGCCAGGCATTTTTCGTATGGTCTCTGCGAAAACTAACATTTCCCAACATTTGCTATGTGATTTTTGTTCTACTTGTATCGATAATATTAAATAATAACATTTTTCAAGCACTTGAAAATAAATATTCTTGTTCGTGAGCCATTTCATCGACCTTGTCGTGTTTGTTTTGTCGTCGATAATAAATTTTCTCATAACAAACAAAACTAGTCGTAATAACTTTTTCAAGCATGTCTAATAAATAAGGAGGGCAATTCACCGCGGCAGTTGCTGGGGTTGTGGAGTCGGGGGGTGGGGGGAAGGAAAAAACGGGATATCGTGTGCCCTATGCACTACGGGGGCAGCAAGCAGTAAATCTGCCAGACTATGATCTGATAATAAATTCACCGGCAACAAAACGAGAATATTAAGCATTCTTAAAACTAAGTACTGCTGCAGATGAATCCTTTTTATGTGCAAGACACCACCTCCCCCCCCAACCCATGCTCATTTTTATTCATTTTTTCTTCTTTATCTTTTTTTTGTGAGAAGGAGAATTTGCATTCCACTCGGCAATTCGCCTTGTCCTTGCATTTACTGCTGCTCTACTCAGAGAGCCTGATGAATTATGTTCGTTGGGAGTGTATCCATATTTTAGTCGTCTCTCGTTTGTGCCAACGTTTGCTATGTAGCTCCTGCACAAATAGCACTGAGACAAAAATAGAAAATGAAAAATAATAGACAGAGAGAAAACTGTTCACGTGATTTCACTTGCAAAGGAAAATAATATAAATATGATGGTGGGGGGTGTCATGGTTTTGCATATTGAAAATGATGGATTGACCTCGACTCGAACTGCGCCAAGCTATTCTACAATATTGCAACCAGTATTTTTAATGCTTGAACAAAATTTTGAATGTCAATTGTTATTTTATAAAACAAAGTTGGGTAATAGTATAGTTTAGCGGCTTTTGCTAGAAAAGCCCTAAAAATGAAAGGTTTGCAGAAATAGATGTATGCATAACTTTTCATAAAGTTGAGGCGAAAGACGCAATTTTTGATGATTTGTTGATGATGATGCGGTCAGATTTTAAGTGCCTAAAGGTGCAGTTTTATATCGAAAATTTATTAAAAAAATATATTTTACAAATACTTGCTTGGCAACAAAAATACGTATGGCAACTTTTAATGACGAAGTTGACGAACTTCGTCTTCAGGCTTTGAAAAATATGAATTCAGTGATTGCTTTACTAGAAGATATTGTCGTTAATTTTTTATCAAGCAAATATTCTTGGAAATGGAGTTCATGAAATAATCTAATGCTGCGAAAGTTATACTGGCAGCGTTGGCAACATTGATATTAACAGCACTTGTATATTGAATATACTATACAAGTCAATCATCAATTCGTTCAACCATATATGTTTGCGAACTTATGTTTAGTATATTAACGCATTTTTTGCTAATTTTGACGGATGTCATCGTTTAGAATGCAAGGATGATTGTATACTATCTGGGATTGAAAAGATGTTGCCAAATCGAAAATTTTAGCTGAAAGTCGTAAGTCCTAAGAACACCATTTTCCCTTTCTTTATTAACTAATCATTAAAAATAGCATCTTCTGCCTCAATGTCATTAAAAGATACGCTAGCATACATCTATTTTGCAAACGGGTCACGATGGCTGAGTGGGCTAAGGTGCTGGAAATGCGGTTGTAGCCTGCGACAGCTTATCGTGAGCGCGGGTTCGAATCCTGCCTGAGCCATGGTTATTTGTGAACTGGACCCGTGTACAGGTATCCTGTATTATACCTCTTCGGGAGTGTATTACAAATATTAAAATAGAATAAAATAAAATAAATACATTTAACTTCTTCGGGCTTTTATAGCAAAAGCCACTGAAGGTATTAACCTTCAACGACAGCCGCCAAATTTGACATATTAAGATACATTTTTGGGGGTTACTTGTTGGTTGGTCTTAGAATTTTCTATGAAATATTTGTTTCACACTTTTGAGTGTAACGTTAGTCATAAAAATCGTTGAACGCTCACTAATACCAAAGAAGATATTAGTTATTCTATTACCCATGTACATTCTTGTACACTGGTATTATTCAGAGATCTCAAAACATCGCGGCAAAAAGGTATTTCAGAGTTTATCATTGCTGTAACTCGAAAACCGCAACTGTTTTGAAAAAATGTTCAATTCAACCGTTTCCGGATATGGTCTCATCGTTAATTCTGCCGTCGCAGATTTGAGATTTTCGAGAAAAATTGGGCAGTTTTTAGAGTAGAGTGGATCTCGGGTTTGAGTTTTTCTAAATATGGGACCATTTCTCAACTCTCTTCTTTCTAATGAATCAAAAATCATCGAAATCGGAGCACGTTTACTATGCAAAACGCGCCAGCAGCCATAAATAAAAAAAAGCAAGCATACAACCGAATTGAATACCTCCTCCTTTTTTTGAAGTCGATCAAAAATGGTGATAGGTAAGTTAGGATAGATATCATAACGTTAATTTTGAAGAAAGTCGTTCAACGTTTGTACATATATATGTTGACAGAATGTTAATAAAAAAAAAAAATTCTCACATTTTCATCAGATGAAACACATTTTTAATTTAGCCTCACTCACGCCATATAATGAATGTTGTATGTATGGCTGAATATATATATGTCTTTCCCGCATCGTAAATACTGTATTGTTGTTTGTGCACGGATGTGTCTGTTCCGAATAAAAACAAAGTTCAATTTGAAGTTTAATGCGCTTTCTCCATGTGTGTGTCTAATTTATATTGTTGATGGTTTTGTTTTTTATTATTTATTTTCTATTTTCTGTGCAAGTTTTCCTCGGCTCTGTTGTCGCAACATTATTTTATATGAAACTAAAACAAAAAACTACTCCAAGCTAAATTAATATGTCCCTCCGGATTAACTATATGGCGAAAGTTTATATTAAATTAATTTAGTCATTTAAGTTGTCATGCAGCTTGTTTGTTTGAGATAAATAATAACAATAAATACAGCGTGTTCACTGGAAAAGTATCTACAATATGACTTATATATAGGGTGTTTCATAATATACGTGCAGTACTTGAGGATGTGATAGCTCGTGAAAAAAAGTTTATATTAACTTACCCTCTAAAATGCACCATTTTAGAAATACAGGGTGTTGAAATTGAAAAAAATTGTTTTCTGTTAATATCTCCGGAACCGTTTATCGTACCTACACAAAACAGCTCTTGTAAGCGTTTTCCTCTCATAATAAGCTAAACTTTGAGCCAAAAAAAATGTTAAGTCATAATTGATGAAGATTTTGAAGGAGTAGTGGGTGTTTTTCTCCTCAATTTCTACGCTCATAGAAAAATTATGCTTTTAAGACGCCTATTTGAACCGCTAATGTTTTCTACACAAAAAAGGTACTCTTGGTCTTGAGCTCTAAAGTGGACCGTTTTCGAGAAAAATCTACTTTTATGTTAAAAAACTAAAAATAATTTTTTTTAATTTTTTCTTGAAAACTGTCGACTTTAGAGCTCACGACCAACAGTACCTTTTTTGTGTAGAAAACATTGGTGATTTAAATGGGTGCCTCAAAACCGTACATTTTTACATTGTCGTAGAAATTGGTGAGAAAAATAACCATTACTCCTTCAAAATCTTCACCAATTATACCATATTATACCAAAACATAATTGGAAAATATAAATGGAAAATGCTTACAAGAACCGTTATCTGTTTAATAAACGGTTCCGGAGACATCTATTCACAAAAAACGTGTTTTTTTTTATTTCAACTCCCTTTATCTCAAAAATGCTGCATTGCAGAGGGTAGGTGAATATTTTTGGACGAGCTATCACATTCAGTCCTGCGCATATATTTTGAAACACCCTGTACTAAGGGTTTTTCTTGAAGGATGGACAGGTAGCATATCTCCAAAAGTAATAGTCGTAGGACGATAGGAAAAAAATCCTCTTGAGGAAATAGGCCATAGGAAATTGCTGGAAATTATTTTGATGTTCCGAACTATACCACAAGGGCGGCGTAACAGCTATGATCGTGTATAAAAATGCATTTTTCTTGAAAACGGTCCAATATAAGTTGAGAAAAAAATATTATTACCAATGTAATGCTGTTAGAATTCTGCATCTTTTAGGTCTGCCACTTTTTATTGTAGGACGTGAAATAAGGGCAGTAGGGAAGAATGAAGTTTTAGTGAGTAAAATGCTTATAATTTTGGTTTGCCTTAACAGAATTTAGCAAACTATATCTCGTTTAATAAGAAAGGGAGCTTTGCTGATTATGTAAAGAAAATAGCCTTGCCATATTGGTTTTTGCTGGTCACGGTAGAGGTTGCTTTTTAAAAGTTTAATATAAATATATATCTACCTATTTGACTGTAATATTTGCTTTAATATGACTCGATAATAAAATCAGTTCATTTTCTAATAGTCTATCAAATCTGCGAGGTGGTAATTCTAAAAGATCGTTTTCTTCAAGCCGTAAACCGTCCTTACCTTTGTTGATACTAAATAACTATAACATGAAAATTAAATTATATTTTGTCTTGTGTTCCAGTACTTATTACTTAAGTTATTATATAATATCTTTTTTTACTATACTAAATTTTGATTTTATTTCAGGTAAGCTGGGAAACTTACAAGTAATAACTGCAAATATACGGTAAGCTTTAGCTTATTAAGTGAATTTCTAATAGCATCTCAAGTTCTTTATAGTTTCATGAAAAAATTCAAATGCAAAGTCTTGTTATCAACTAGATGATATATGAATCAATCTGGAATCCCTGGCATAGATACAATACAATTTTTGTAACTGATGGATCAATAAGCGATCCGAAAATGACTTTTTATGGACGGATTTAACATGTAGGTAGTTCCAAAATAATGATAATATTGTAGGTATAAGCTGAGAATTGGTAAATGTCATGTAAAATGATTTTAATTGGTAGAGACGATTTTTTGCTAGAATTCTAGTCAAAAATCGGCAAAAAAATTATAAACTTTGAACTTAAGGTGTACCCATTTTACGAAGTTCACCTTTTCGGTTGTCCAGGTATTCGAAATATCTTTTTCTATTCGAATGTATGTACAGGGTAAGCAAATTTCGATTCTTTTAAAGAGCAACTCGTATTTTAAAATTTAAAATCCCTATCTATGATAAAAACTTTCTGGAGAATCTGAAAATAAATTTTCGATAACTTCAAAAATTAATAAGATCAAGGCATGCATCAACTAAGCACAAAATTGAATTTTTCAATATAAGGCGAAAACAAAAGACGATAGCTATAAAGGCATCGAAATTTGCCCACCCTGTACAGGCTCTCTTGAATAATATTCACTACCCCCCATATCTTAGTAACGAATAAGAATACTGAATTACAATCTTTATCAATTTCTTTAGAAATTTTATGTTTATTGTTAGTCGTGTTTTCAGGATGTTTAGTTTTTTCTCTCACCTTTCTTATTTCAAATAGAACACCCTATATATATTCTAATTTTTGGGCTCTACACAATATTTTAGTGTTGCCTTGTATAATGAGCGCTATACCTGGAATTTATAGTTTTCAAGATTTTAACGTTTCTTAGAAAAAAATACATTTGCAGATATATGAATGATTCATCATCAATAGTAACATAAATTAATAGCCATAATAATAATTTAAAAAAGCATAGATGAGAATTTGTAACCAACCTAGAAACAATCCTTGCCAATATACAGGGTGAGTACGGAAGCAATAAAAATTTTCAACTGAAAAAAGTCATGTACCAAAGTTTTTTTTAATGGAAACTCCGTTTTTTTTTCTTGACTGTATTCTACTACCAAAAATAACGGTACTTTCTATTTACTTCCCCATACTTACCAGTAGCTTTTGTAATATTTCCCGATAATCAAAATAAGTGTCAAAAATGAGGTGTAAGACCTATCCTTGTTGAATACCGAATATGTAGTGGTTGGTACAGAAAAAAACATTACTTCTTAGATTTAATAAATTAACTTTTTTGAAATTTAATATTTGCTTCCAGAGCCATCTCTGATTTATCCAATTAATTCACAGAACAATTTTCCAGTTCTAACAAATAGGTAGTAACAAAAAGATAATAGGCAACCTCATGTTGCGCTATAATATGTACTATAATTTCTTAACATTTTCTTTCGGTGTTAACCGGGCACATTGTTCAATTGAAAGCGCTTATTTCTTATCTTATTTTATTTTTTAAATCTTCCACCAAATTGGTTCGGTTCTCGTATAAACGATATACCTCACTGAAATAAGTCAAGAAGAGTAAAATCAGGACTTCTCGGTGGCCATATAACATTTCTATTTGGTCCAAAAACTGCTTCCTAAGATAATTTCGGACTTATGATTTGTGACATGGAGCTCCATCCATTTGTTATATAATACTACAGTTATCTTCATTATTGTCCACTAGAGGGATTATTTAATTTTGTAAAAAATAAAAATATTGATTCCCAATTAAATTTTGATAAAAAAATAGCGGTCCTAATACATGTCCCTTTCGGAATAATATCTAGCAACGCGACGTCTAAAATACCTACTAGCATCTCTGGATTCTCTTTAAAATAAACCAAGATACTTCTATCTGTCAAAACATTGAGTCATTTGTTTCTCTTTTTATATTTTATATAAAACCGTCATTTCTCAATCCAACGAAAAATTGATTTGAACCGTAATTATATTGTTTTTAATAAAACTTTCAAACTAATCGAACTTTCGTGACAGTTTAATATTTAAATAAACAAACAAGATATAGGTTTTATTCCATAGCAATAACTAAATTAATGATTTTATTTAATTTTTACCTTTTTGTATTTCGGCATATACATATTACAAAAACTACTGATTTTAGGTATAGACTTATTTTTTCAATTCAAGTTACTCTAAAATTATGAGTAGAATATAAAAATATGTAAATATACATGGTGGTCTATTTAAAATAAGAAATTTGATACCCGTATCAGAAAAACTAAACACCCTGTAAACACAGCAATCAGAAAAATAAAAACATCAAGAAAATTAATTGATATTTTATTTCTGCACTTTTTTTCGTATCTCTCATGGAAATAGTGAATCTTTTTCAGGACGAACTTTATATACGTCTATCCTTGTTGATCTATTCACTCAGTATTCAGCTACATTCAGTTTATGTTTCTGTCTCTTCTATAGCAAATTCAGGAACATGAATTAAAATTGTATAATCTAATCAAGTTCCAACAACGCAAGTTTTGGAAAGTGGTCAGGCGGTGGGGGGGCCGGGGGTACGGGTCTACGTTTCGAAGTAGATAAGGGGAGGGTATCGGACGTGGGACGATAACTAATTCAGAATGTCAACATGGGCCATTCAAATGGGAATGCATGAGCTGGAATAATCGGGAGACAACCAAGCAAAAAAACCGAAAAGGAGGGAGAAAGTGAATGTGGATTAAAAAGGGACAACGCATCGATCTGATGATGTATGATGGGCTTATTTGAAAATTCAATTTGGTGAGTGAATGAAAAATGCTGAAATATTCATACCGACCTACGGTAAAAGGGTAGCGGATAACACAAAAAAGATGTTGCAGATGCTATTTTAACAATTTGACTAATTGTGGTTATCGAATTGAATTTTCTTATGTGCTTAGAATATACAGGGTGTTTCATAATATATGCGCAGAACTTGAGAATGTCCAAAAATATGCAAAAATGTTCTTATTAACTTACCCTCTAAAATGCTTTTGTAAGCATTTTCCACTCATAGGAAGTTAAGTTTTGAGTCAGAAAAATGTTTTGTTAAGTCATAATTGGTGAAGATTTTAAAGGAGTAGTGGTTGTTTTTCTCCCCAATTTCTACGCCAATGAAAAAAGTACGGTTTTGAGGCGCCCATTTGAACCGCCAATGTTTTCTACACAAAAAAGGTACTATTGGTTGTAAGCTCTAAAGTCGACCGTTTTTGAGAAAAATCAACTTTTATGTTGAAAAAACACGGAATTTCGATTTTTTTTCAATGGGACCAACTTGCAATAGTAGAAAAGTAAAGGTACTTTTGTACAAAGCAAAATATTGGGTTTTTGGAAAGTTTTACAGAATATTCTTTGGTTTTAGGCTATACAACGATAACTCTTTATCTTAAAACAAATAATACAAAAGTTTTCCATATGTTGCCGACTTTAAAGTATACCTACTCCTTATTCTATGGTGAACTCCAAACAATCTAGGATTATTGTTGAATCGTTTCCAAAGTTTCCAAAACTTCCGAAATGAATTTTCCTAAAACAAACCTTCTACCTATTTTTGTTCTCTAATACCTTCTACGTAAATAAATATATCTGTAATCTCTGTAGATTGCTGGCAATTTTGTACGAGATATCGTACATCCTTTGGGACTTTTCGGCCCGCATTGTCACAATAAAATTATTCTCCTCGAGGAATTATAGCGTATGATAAACACAAGGAGGAGAATTATACCTAGCTGGCAAAAGTATACAGGGTGTATCCTTTATAATGGGAAACATCATAAATGGAGAATGACTCACCCAGAAAACAACTATAGAAAAAGTTATTTTCAATATTTGGTATTTAAGAGTTTGTAAAAGTCTTTGTTGATTTTATCACTAAACCTAAAGAACACAATTCGTACACTCCCTTCACTTCCTGCGAAGTATGAAAGGGAAATCAGAAATATTTAGTTTCATAATACATCAGAGACTAGATTATCCCGACTATTTTTTTCCGTAAGCCATACGGATAATAGCATCGCTGACCAATAGCAGCATGCCCCACACTCACACCACCCGGCCACACCAACGTCCACACGCAAAGTTCGTTGCAATATGAAGAAAATAGTTTTTCTTTAAGAACTAGAAAAAAATTACATGCTTTCATTTGGATATCTTTCTAGGGTTCTAAGGTACATGATGTAATGTGTTTATTCAAATAAAAAACAACAAGGAAAAATAATAAAATGAACAAAAATCAGTATTTATTATTAGATTATTGATATGCCTATTAGCGATTGGTAACTGTCCAACTAGAAGCAACGTTTTCCGAATAAAACCAGAAACTGTTACATGTCCTACCGCTTGCTTCAGGCTCCGTTCAAAGATTGAATGAAACTGAACCGTCGATCCAATGTATTTCACATATTTGTCGGATCCATTTGCTATAAAACTACAGAGAATATGTATTCAAATAAATTAAAATATATTGTTGTTTATCTATTAATAGATGTTAAATATTAAAGTAGTCTCGCTTTAGTTTTTGAACTTACTTTTTTAATATTTACCATTAATAATGTTACACTCTGTATTTATGTCTAAAGCAAAAACCGTTTAAATGTAAAGAAAACATTTCTCGCCCTGGTTATTTGGAACCTCTCTGCGTCATCATACGGAGCGCATACAGAAATAGAACAAACATTTGCCATGTCGAGAGTTGAGAGAGAAAGAGAGAGCGAGACCCGCCCAAGTATCCATATATACCTCTATATGATATTTTTGTTTGTTTGTGTACGAAGGGCAAACATTCCCATAAATATGCAAGAGTGAATGTATGTATGTACGTACGTTGGGAGGGCATATCACTGTATTATACCACAGCTAAGGGATGTATGTGTTCCCTTTGAAAATATTATTATTTTGATGAATTTTGAGATATCAATTTTGTGCATGGAATTTCTTTTACGTATTATTATCTACTCTTTCACCGCTGCCCTAAGTAAAGAAAGTGTTATAATGGTAGTCAAGATTCTCTGTTCCAGGTTTACGTTTTAGATGTCCCTTATGGACTGATTTTTGTTGCTTAATTTTTTGTTCTGTATTTGTTGTTAGCCCATAGATGAAAAAACCTACCTGTGTCGCTCAGAAGACTGTACAGTAAAATATACAATATATACCATTATTTATGGAACAATATATCTGAAAAATGACCGAAAAATAAGGCACGGCCTCTTCGTAGAAGAGTCGCTAAAATTGTCCTCCAGATCAAACTGCACGTCAAATCTGCATAACACAACACAAGCGCAAAACCAGAAACAAATCGATGAAATCCAATATTTTTGTAAAAATAATAATAAAAAAATCTTTGTAAGAATTGAGCAATGTAAACAAATGTCTGTTTTACCTTCATACTTTTGATGCATTTGAATTGCTGGTGCTCTGAATTCATCTGGTATTCGTTAACAACCCACCTCTACGATTGGTGTTCCTCAAGGATCCATTAAGGGACCATTAATCTTTCTTCTTTTTGTAAAAGATATTCCCAATCATATAACGGCAGGACAAGTAACAATGTTTGCAGTGATGCAGCAATTACCGTATATGTGGAGAAACCCTTGAAGAATTGCAAATAACTGTTGAAAAAGCCCCCAATCGAAATGAAAAAAAATGTCGCACTCGGAACTCTGACCTTAGCTTCTCATGCCAAATAAATGCTGTTTGTAAACGGCTCAACAAAGCATACTATTAAAGAGTCATTACCTCTCAGAAAAGAATAATTACATTCATATTCGATCTAGAATACAAAGAATCTTGTGGGACTGTCTTTAAAAAAACACTCTATTCTTCCCCCCCCCATTCTATTTACATTTTAAAATGTGTTACATTTGTGAAAAGCAACTTCTCCAACTTCAATGTATAAGGAAGTTATCATAATTATCCATCAAGAATTCATAAAACAACAACATTTAGAAAGTCCACTTTTTATAACTGCAAATCTCTTCCAACATTTCTAAGGGATATCAGCAGCTTTAATAACTTAAAAAATGCAACAAAAAAAAAGTTTCTTCTGGAGAACTGCTTTGATTCAGCAGAAGAGTTCTTTGGTATTGGAATAACTTAAACAATGAGTTTTCATGAATCTATATAGATATTCAATTTTAACTGTATTCTTAACTATTTAAGTATCCTGAATTTGTTAAATTCTCTTTTTATCTGTACCTATATAATTTTAATTTTAATCTTTAATGATTATCTTGTGAAATTTTGACCTGCCGATTGTACTCGAGTACTACTAAATAAATCTTGGGAATGCTCGTTAAAGCATATTTTCTTTGGTTTTTGAGTTACCTTAAAGTAACTGAATATATTGTAAGGAAACTTTTTTCCCCAGAACTAGATTAACCATAGTACTTGATTTGATTGCAAAAAAGGATTTGAACGCGCGCTCGTATATCTGGTCATTCGTCCAAACTGTTCACCACGTACTGTGCTTCTTAACTTCGATTATTGAAGGGAGAACCAATCATAGATCAGATATTTTTGTATTAGATCTTATTGGTATTTATATGACATTTGCTAATTTAAATAATCACTCAAGGAATACTTCATTGTTTTTTTTCCGAGTTCTAAAGCGCCAAGAAATCGATGTTCTGTACACAAATGTGGATTTCAATGCATTTCGATCGATCTTGCCCGTTTCGTAACAATCTTCCAACATGAATAGCTATAGCAACAACAATAACATACCTGGATGCTGAAGCAAGATGGAATCACCGGGAATTGTCAAGATTGTTTGCTTGAGTTCCCGCAGGTCTACCATATGTATTTACATCCACACTACTGACATGGACAACTATTTGCACTATTCAGCCGGCTTTCCTGTTGTTCTAGAGCCGCATATCCCATCATTCGTGAACGTCCATCATCTGATACATATTTATTGGGAATGTGTTGTATGGGAATATTGATGGATGAAGAGATGGAAAGGAATAATAATTGTTTTCCGGGTATCTCCTTGTCAGTTTGATATTCCTCTCCTGACATGTTGTTATCTCTATTATACAGGGTGACTACTAAACGTTACCAAGCGAACTAAGTAAGTTGGCTTAAATACAACTGACGACCATAGTGTAAAAAATACATCGTGTGACTTAATGATATGTATAAATTCCAATATTATTGCCGAATTGCCCCTTATTGCCTGTCAGGGATATGTTTTTGCCAGCCCGGAGAAATCCTGTACGCAGGCCAATGTAGGTACTTTCTGTTAGCCAATGAAGGGGCTGATCTGGATGCCGTGGAACATTCCGGTTTATTCTGGAATGGAGACGAACGCTAATGGGCGCACTGCATCTGTGCGCCCATCATCTCGCACTTCGGTGAAACGAAGATCCTCCTGAGAAATATAACGTAAATGAAAAATTAAATAGTATATCTATAATATAAAAATGAATCGCTGAATGTGTTGCTAAGCGCAAATTTCGAGAGCAGCTGAACCGATTTCGCTAATTCTTTTTTTGTTGTGTTCATTATTATCAGAAGAAGGTTCTTATGAACGAAAAAATTAATAAAGTTGAGCGGAACATTAGAAAATTTAAGAACAATTATGAAAACTTAAAGACAATATTAATTTTACATACAGTACATACATTTGTTTGACAACTGTCAGTTGTTTGAAATAACTGTCAGCAATTGACAGAAAGCGCGTTGCCAATATCGTTTAACATAGATGGATCGGTTGATAAATAATAGTTTCATTTCAATTTATTATACAGTGAGTTTTTGATAAGTGGTTATTCATCTCGGTAAGTTAAAATCAATCAGACCTAATATTGAAAGAATGAAGCCCATGGATTGTGTTGCGGGAGCGGTAAAGTCAAAATGACGACATTGGTACTACTATCAGAGCCTCTGCATTCATTGGTTTACGGAAATGGGACAGATTCTATACATTTCTAACTCATATACAGGAATACAATAATTGTTTTGAAATGAAGTCATTTGGCGCAACAAAAGTTACTCAAGACAATTTTATGCTAACTTTCAAGGTAACTATATTGTAAAACAATAAACTTTTACCACCACGTGCCTGAATACGTTGGTAATTTTCAATTGAAATCAAAGTAGCGTTCAGTAGGTTTGTAGCTAGGTGAATAACCAAAAGTAGTCAGTCAAAAGTTGATGGGGGAATGGCAGTGCTGACAAAGTATCTTGAAAGTCACATGGTGATACAATTTTTGCAAATTTATTTCATGGGCTATTCAGCAAAACAAGTCGATCAGCCTTATGCACACAATAAATCGGTGAACAGACCAAGTGTGGAGCAACTTCAAATGTTTTTCCATCAGACAACGAATTGGTTGTATTATTTAAGACTGCATTAAACCGCATACCATCTGATTATCACAAAATTGTCAGCAAAGCCGATAAGACTCCTGCAGGACAACACGCAAGACGCTATAATACGGTAATAATTGATGAAGTTGCTATTGTTGTCATGGGTGAAAATTTAGAAAACCAAGATATTGTTTTTGCTTCTGTTAGACAGGACAACGTCTGTCGGGTCAGCTAGTAAAATATAAAATACTTTTAAAGAGGTAAAATTTTCGTACCAGTCATAATTATCATATCTTTATAATATATAAATCAAGTTGTTCCACTCAATTTATCCAACCCTGTATATACATAATCAGAAGCAGCAACGAAACCAGCGACATGATCAATCCAAATGAGTCAACTACAAAGTAGGTATACCAATTTATTACGTTCAAGTTAGTCTGTTAATGTAATCGGTGTGTTTATTTATTTAATTGGTTGAAATAAAAAACTGTATTCAAGTCACTCACTGATTGCTTCCCAATTGGCGAACCAGACTCATGTTACATTATTTACCTACTTTCTTTTGGTTTTTCTTTAATATGTTTTCGAAATAAAATGAAACTGATTTTCTACACTTGCCGATTGAGTATTCAACTTGAATTCTTAATCTGATGTGAAATTATTGTTTCCAAGAAGTATTCGATGATAGCTATAGGTAATTTTTGAGGGACAACTATTTCAACATGCTACCCTACAAGTTGAGATGTGTTGTGTCACGTCAACTTTTCGAAACTTTCTAGGTAATTCATGGAATTTACTCTACCGAAGTTTCACTGAACTTTTAATAAACTGACTTTGTACCTTCATCTACGACGGTGGTTGTTGATTTTCTATGAAAAAGGAAACTATTCGTACAATTAAAAGTAATTATACCACCCGAAGAAAAGCCCATTTTAGTTCAAGAATTGTCATAATATAACAAATAATGTTTTAAATATAATATATAATAATATAAAAACAGAGAGAGTTACTCAGTTGGTGAAACCATTGTCGTGTGACAATAATAAATTTGTTGGTGTGTTGTGGTATTTCTCTGTTTTTATATAATATAACAATATATATATATATATATATATATATATATATATATATATATATATATAATGTTAAATTTTTTATTGACTGATTAAAATGATCAATGTATTAGATTAGTGGGATTGCAGTCAATTCTTCGGAATGGGCAAATAAAACACGTAGATTCTTAAAAAAGCTTGACTAATTAGCAAAGAATCTACGTGTTTTATTTGCCCATTCCGAAGAATTGACTGCAATCCCACTAATCTAATACATTGATTATATATATATATATAATAGTCTTATATATACCACAATATATCTTTAAAAAGATTACTGAATTTGATAAAATGATATTAGTTCATAATTTTTTATTTTTAATCTTGCTTCAATAATTTTAACAAATTTTTTAGTGGTTTCTTGATTCTAAAACGTTTTAAACTTTTTCATCAGGAATTTTTCATCTGTTGACCAATGACTGAAAAATAATATGCTATCGTTATTCAATTTTTTTTGTTTTAGGATCTATTGAGAAATACGGAAACATTGTAATATTTTATAAAATATTCCCAACTTAATTAAGTTATTTCGCACAAGTTTTCCTCTGGATATAGTAACTTAACTAAAGTTTACAGAATACTATAAATTGGGTCACTCTTCAAATTTCCTTTGTTGGCAGCTCGAAAGTACGAGAGAGAAATATTATCACATTTTTAGATCCGTCCATTTTCTTATAATATCTACTAAGTAACTCACAAAATAAATACATTTAAGAAAACTTAAATAATTAGATTATTTATTTGGTATATAGTAGAGAAGAATATAAATAGAAAACATCAAGTAGACTTTTTAAAAATTTTACAGTTCTTTTAAAATATTGATTTTAATATTCAATTTACCTATGACCTGCTTAATATCTTTATTTATAAATTTTAAAATAAAATATATGCGGAGCCTTGTAAATAAAGATACGTACCTAAGTTATAATCGAAAGGAAATTGTTGACAAAGATGAGAGAAAGGAGTTTTCGAGTATTCTTCTTTCAAAACTTCCCTAATCCTTTCTGACTATCTATATTGGAGAATTTTTTTATGAAAATATTTTCCATCAATATCACATGATCACCAAATTATCTATCCGACGTCTTGTAAGCCTTAAGTTCACAAAAAATTAAATCGTCATTCACCAAATTTTCGTCGGAATGGCTATATTCTACACATCTACACAAACGTTACATGAATGACGATTCAAACATTTCTTTATGTGATAACCTGTAATATAAACCAGGGCGTTTCCTTCGGGACATTTTATATTTCTATAGTCGCTTATGAAAACTTTTAAAGGAGTAAATTTTGGAGAAGCAGTCGGAAACAGACTTGATGCCATCCATCCTATCTTACTAGAACAATCATCCACTGAACTATATGCAGCCATTTCACAATATTTATCGAAAGTTATTGAAACTCTCAACGCTCGAGGACTACACTATATGTTCTAAACTCGATCGCAGTTCACAGCGAAATGAGACAGACTACAGACTGTATATCAGCAAGCCCCTAAAAACTCGCTGAACTCGGCGAGTCAGCGTATTTGCGTTTTGGTGAGAGTGACCCCACTTATAGTATTCTGTAAACTTTGCCTATGTCTTCAAATAGAAATAAATATTTTTTATAAAAATTGGATCGACTTCATTAGTTGGTGCACCAAAAAGTACAAAATAATATTAATTTTATTGGTACTGGTAATTTTGAAGTTGTGCAGTTTTAGTTAGATTGAAAGCTTTTCACACCAACTCCAATAGTACCAGAATCAATTAATAGGTACTTTGCTTATATTTATTCAGATATTTCAAAACACCGCGGAAATGTACATATCTACGAGTTTGCCATTGTTGTAACTAGGAAACTGTATTTTTTTGAAAAATGTCCAAATTAATGTTGCTACATCTTTTAATTTTTGTCGTCTCAAATTTTCCTCCCCTCCACCTCCTTTGGGATAAGTTTTCGAAAAGAAGGACATGTAGATTTTTTTTTCAATCGGACCATCTCTCAATTGTTCTCTATCGAGGCATGTCTACTATTTAAAAGATGCAAATAGTCGAATTGTATACCTCCTCCGATTGGTTCGTCGGTCAAAAATGATGTATGTCAGAGGTGTTTAGAAATTGGCATTGTAAATTAAAAGACCATGAGCTCCAGTAATTGAGTATCCCTTCTGGCACACCTCCGATATCAAATAACTACTAATAATAACAACTCCCATACAGCCACTTCATTTTATACAGAGCGAATCACAGAAATAGGACTACTAAATCCTCGATGAAATTAAGCTGTTTCACTAGCCGATTGTTAGCTTTTAATCATCGAGGCTTCAATAATTTCGATCATTCATATTTCCCAGAATCACAAGCACTGGCGGAAGACCGAAGACCGATAGATAGTAGACTCGATTTTTTTTGATATTTGGAACCTATTCGAGTGATTAACATTGTATACATTATACTCACAGTCTAACAACAACAACAACAACAAAAAACTAATATCGCTACTCATATGATGAAGGGTGGGGTGGTGGTGGTTTTAGCGAGGATGAAAAGTGTGCCATCTGTTGTTCATGTTACATAATATAATATATAATACGAGAATATAAAACAGTGGGTATGAAATATTATGGTCTATTTCGTACACCATATATCGATAAATTAGGGTAGAAATTTAATTTTGGCTAATGCCGCCCCCGTACAGTCTAACAGAATATTATGCGATTAGTGGTGTTATACGGTGCTGCACATACGACACGACATATGGACGGACTTGTAGAGTATGAAGTAGAGGGAACATTAAAACAGATATTAATTTCATAAATTTCATTTAAAATGGCATTTTATTGCTGGTACACGTATTTATTATAATTGTACAAGTTTGATTTGTTGTGCAGGCTTTTCCAGACTTTCCAGTAGCTTCTATGGGGTTGATATAAACTGATTGAAATAAGTTAAGAAGAATATTGTTTAAAGGCAAGTGCGACTCGAACTCACAAACAAAGGGTTCCGTACCATTGTGACGGACGTATGGATGGATGGATAATGTATTCTAGTTGCTGTGGCGGTAATCACTGAAAAAATTCAACTCTATCATTATTACGATTTTCAGAACCCTAGAAATGACGTTTGTACCTTACTCCCAAAATTACAGAGTTATTTATTTTTTACGAACATACATAAATGCATTGAATGTATTTGAATATATGCGGTTGTTATTGATTAATTTTCAAAGTGCAATATAATTATTATAATTAGGATAGGAGCTCTAAATTTACACAAATTGATTAATGACCCAGTTGGCAGTACAAAACCAAAAAAACAAAGGTCAGAGATTATCATACACAGATCGATCGCAAGTCCTCCGGCATACAGGTAACAACGTCTTCCGAGGGCAAATGGTTCTAGGCTTCAAAAACTCGATTAGATATGAGGATCTGGAGAGGACTGGTTTTGAAGTTCTCCTTTTGAGCCTTTTGAAGCCATAATTTGGGTAGCTGATCTTTGAACTGCTTGCAATTTATCCATGTCTCTCTTGAGATTAGAACACCATACGGAAAACTCCAAAATAGGCAAAACATATGATTTACAAATGTTGCAGCAAACATTGGCGTTACATTCATGGAAGGCTTTGTAGATCATATAAATCATGCTCTTAGCCATATTTGTTGTCTTTTGAACGTGTCCAAGTGAGGTCATCCGAATTTGTTAGGCACAGGCCAGTGTATACCTATACATTTCTCGGGTTCTTTTTCCTATGTAACACAGTATACATGTCTAGATTCAGTGTAAGCAGTCAGTCCTCACGCCACTGTGAGACAATATCGAGGTCATGTTGTATAGCAGCCGAAGTTTTGTCTGCGTCGTCATAAAGTTTGGTGTCGTCCACCAACTGGGCGCATGAATATGTTTGGAGGAGTGGTAGTTCAGCCGTATATAAAAGAAACAAAATAGGGCCTAAGACCAATCCTTGCGGGACACCACTGGAGACTGGTCTATGTCTTGAGAAACCGTCAGCGCACGCTAAATTCCGTGCCGCTAAGTAAAAACGCGCTGATCCACATCAGAAGCTTACTTCTAATTTCAAGATGTTCGAGTTTGGCGAGGAGTCTTTTTGTGGGAACTCGGTCAAAGCCTTTAGAAAAGTCTAAGTACGTCAAGTCGATAGGAGTCCCAGCATCGATGGCCCTTGTCCAGTCATTTACATATTGCAGAAGATTTGTGATCACAGATAATTGGTTGGAGATAGTTTGTCGAATTTCTTGAAAATGGGAGTCAGTGATGCTTTTGAAAGTGTGAAAAGATTCCTCGAAACCAGATTTTGATGATTTTTTCTAGCAACTTTTACTCTGAACATTTTACTGAAAAACTTCCGAATTAAAGCACTGGAAGTGTACAAGATTGTTACAGCCATATTTTGAGATACCAGAAAAATGGAACATTCAAAAATACTCATAACTAATGAAACACTCCAAAATTTGAAACAAATATTTCTTAGAAAAAATATGACCGACTTTATTAGGGTTTGTACTGAAAAATACAAAATAATGTTAATTCTATATTTAGCATAACTTCAAAATTACCAGAATTAATAAACTTGATGTTATTTTGTATTTTCAGTGCACCAACTAATAAAGCTGGTTTTCTTAAAACTGTCAAGTTACTATAGTAATTAACAAACAAATTCAACTAGTATCGAACTAAGATTCGTTTATGAATACTGTTCCTAGTGTTCCTAGATTACTTTTGCGGAAGACGAACATCATCTAGTATAGCAAAATAGGTAGATATATTTAATCTATGAAAACCATGAGTTGATTCGTTCTCATATTCCATGATGCATGTTAAGTAATCTCGTTGAGTGCGGCTCTGTCTTTGTATGTGAGTGTGTTGAATTTCGTTTTTGAGCAGAAAAATATGTATCATCATCAGTCTGATTCCATTTTGCCATAGTAATGGATATATGATTCCTTCTCCACGTTGTTGTATTTTTCGAGCGCTTTCAACTTGATTATATTTGGTAAAATGTTATTTTCATTATCAACCATTCTAGGAATAAGCCAGCTATTTTGCACATTTAATTTAAATATCATAATGATTTACATAATAGATTAAAAAGTAATTTCTGAATATTCATGAACCATTTATAAAAATAGACTCAAATTATTTGGGTTGATTTATAAAGATTATTCTAGCTGTTTTTTTTTCAATTCTAATGGATATAATGAAGTTTATGTTTTGCCTCGAAAGTATTTTTCCTTCGATTAATAGCTTATTAACTCCTTTTGTGCTTGAATGAGAACTCATTTAGTTTTGAAAACTTTCATCACATAAATTTTGAATAAGATTGGACATAAAAGTTTGAGTGAAGGTTTCATTCTTTGGAGTGTTCTTATGGCGTCCGACATAGTTCTAGAGTTTCTGATACTTTTTATCAATACTTCTGCTGAATTAAATACCAAAAATCGAATTAAAAAAAATGAGAGAGTTTGGTTAGATGATTCGTCGAACAGTTCTCTGAATTCACCATGAAACCTTCATGAAATGAGTTCTACTTAACACCGAAATGATTCAATACCAAAAAACTATAATGGTTTCATTTAACTGCATTTAATATTATGATATATTTTTGCCCAAAAGTATCTGGATAATGATAGAAAAAAAATAAGTTGGACAATACTGAGACGTTATCGTGCTAGAACGAATTCTGGATTACACGAAGATTCTAAACGATTAGAGGAGACTTTCTGTGTAAAGTTCAGTAGAGTTTTAGCTTCTATCGCCATCGAGGATGTTTTATGAATTGAAATGAACGACAAATCGTGACTACAGTAGACGCTGTCATACTATGTCGAGTTCTGACTTACACGAGTGTTCTAGACGATGAGTAGAGATGCTCCATGTAAAGTTCTAGCCTCTACCGCTCCTTGGAATGTTTAAAATTATTATTAGTTATAAAAAACGAGTACTATGAAGAGACCCTATAATACTATAGCGAGCTCTATCTAGGTTTCGTTATCGTCTTGAATAATAATTTTGAAGAGTTCTAGTTAGCGGCGCTCCCTGGACTATTTTATTTAATTACTGTGAATGAAAAATCGTTATTACCCAGCATAAATTCATTATTTTGGCTTCTATTTTCTATTGAAATTGTTGAAAGGCACTCGTTATGTCAAAAAAAAGAGTTGTGGTATCTGATCGTATACTCGATATTCGTTCGACGTGGATCGCTGTTATTCTTTTTGTGTAAACAAAGTGATGTCGATACTTACCGTCTACTGAAACATTGCTAAGATTAGTATGCCCTAGAAGGGTTAGATGAAAGCTGAACTGTGCACAGAGGATTTCTTGTTACCGTCTAGAACCTTCGTGTAAACCAGAACTAGTTCTACCACGATAATATCTCATTATTGTTCGATTACATTTGTTTCTATCAATTCTCTGGATGGATACTTTAATGGGGGCTTCATGGTGACTCTCGAGGAATTTTTCGATAACGAACGATTCCTGTTTGAGTTTTTGGTTTCACTATAATGACACGCTAACTTCCCGTCGTTAGCGTCTCATTTTTTGAAATACATTTTGCGGCATTGAATTCAGCAGAACTACTGATAAAAAGTATCAGGAACTCTAGGACTATGTCTGTCTGACGCTATAAGAAGTCCTTCCAAACTATGAGACGCTGACATGTGAGACGGTTACTTCACAGACATATCTGAACACACCTAATGTTGATCATAGCAAATACATGTTCTCATTTTCAATAGCCAACTTCGAATGGTTTTATTTCCTTGGACCGTTCGATATCAGCATCTCAATTATTATAATAAAAACAAAGTGTTCTACAAAATGCATGAGCCAAAAAAAAAACTCATTTAAAAAAAAACAAAAACTGCTTCTTCATTCACCCCACCCCTTGCCAGCCTTCTCTCCCTTGAATAATAGATTCTCGAGATTCGGATGCAATCTCTCACAATCCATACATATACCTACACAAACAAACTGTTCCCGTCGTCGTTCCTGCTGCTCCTGTGCTCATCAAAAATTCCTGTGAATCTTGTGTTCTACAACAAAGGAGTACGGGCGGCGCGCATTTCTGCTGCTCTATTCAAATCTATTATATAATTCATTAGGCATTCCATGCGCAACTAATTGATATACATATATATGTATATGTGTGTATATATGTATATATTTGGCGAAAAGGGGGGAAATAGAATTGGTACGTACCTATTACATCTCCCCCGCTTCCTAGCCGCTGCCTCCTCCAACGACCCGACCCCCTTTCCCGAAATTGAAGAAGGAAATTTAGCGGCTTAATTTTAGTTCGAAGGCCAGCAATTGGATTCTGTTTTACTACGCAGATATAAACAGAATATTTCGTTTTAAGAAAATCTCTTCTATTGCGTGCATCGTTTTCAACAATATACTACTTGGAAGCGCCCAAATTTTAAGCATTTGCCTAGCGCGAAAAAAAAAAACGGTTTGACCAACTGTTAGGGTCAACTCTTGACAATTTCAGCAGTTACGTGATAGTCATTTGAGGCAATTATTTAAAAAAAAGGACTCAAGTAGGTAGATTCAATTTTAATGCTTTCTTTTTGGTTTGTAGAACTTGGAAATTCAATCATTAAATACGTCATTGTTATCATTGAGGTGTAGCGCATAGTTTAAGTAAGTTTTATAGTGTATATACCTAACTGAGCTCTTGATTTCCTTGATATAGACTTGAAAATATTTCCCAGTTTGACCAACTCATTTTTTCGAGCAATCATCTTAAGTTGTTTGTTCATAAATACATTATTTACAATTATCTGTAGTTCCATAATGCAAATAATAAAAAAAACCCGCTCTATTTCTCCATCATTCCTAAGTTGATTTATCTGTAAATGATCCAAATAACATCCACTCGATGTTACCTATGTATAAATTGCACATAATTGCAACCAGAACGCTAGCTTGGGAACTAAAACTTTACCTCACAGAACAATGATATTATTGTCGATGAATACCTATTTCCCTCGTTGCTCCCTGCTTGCCTGGGTTAAATCATGTATCAAATATCGTTCTTCCTATCGCTTTAATGCACCAGTATTATTGTAGCGTTATTGTAGTAGATCTATATACAGGGTGGCCCATCGAAAACAGTTCAGCAATGTTTACGGCTTTGTACGTAACAATTAAAAACAAACCTCGGACCCGTCAACTTTTGTTTTTAGGGGGACATGTTTTACCAATAATTTCATCCCTTTAACCTCAACCCCAGAGCGGGGGTGGCAAACGCCCTTATTTTTTCAAATGGGAAGGATTATGTTGTCATACATCTTTTTGAAGGAAATTAAATTCTCTTTAAAATGGCGTGTCGTTTTTTAAATTTAAGTCACGCACCGCCGAGAAATTGCTTTTTAAAAAATGTGATTTTATTGAGTAGTACTTACATGTTATCTTATTAAATGTTGAAAATGTCCGCCATTCACCTCATTCATACAATAGTATAACAACTGTTCAAAGTTTTCTCGGACATTGTGATGAACATCTGGTGTAATTTCAACATTTAATAAGAAAACATGTAAGTATTACTCAATAAAATCACATTTTTTAAAAAGCAATTTCTCGACGGTGCGTGGCTCAAATTTAAAAAACGTTGCGCCCTTTTAACGAGAATATAATTTCCTTTAAAAAGATGTATGACAACATACCCCTTCCCATTTGAAAAAAATATGGGTATTAGCCACCCCCACTGGGGTGTTGAGGGTGCAGGGATGAAATTAAAACGTTTCCCCCTAAAAACAAAAGTTGACGGGTCCGAGTTTTTTTTTCAAATTGTTACATACAAAGCCGTAAACCTTGCTGAACTGTTTTCGATGGGCCACCTTGTATATACCTTCCATCTTTGGGGGGAGTGGGGAAAAGCGTTCTTGTTTTTCTCCCTTTTCAGTTTTCACTATATAGAGCCAACGATTCATGGTAATAATAATTAGTGTAGAGTTACGCTGAACGGAAACTGCCGGAAGGAAAGGCTCTGTGTTAACTTTGATTTGCTCTTATGTCTTTTTGTTTTTGTGTATAGTAGGTAGCGCTTGCATTTTGTAAGATGAAATTCGATAATATAATGGGGAAAATCTTGAAAGCTATGGATTATAATTATATTGCCTCTTTAATGTTGAATAACTTTTGTGTTGGTAGTTTAATGAAGTTATGTCAGAGTCGATAGTACACTTTGAAGTTGCAGTTGGCAGATGAATAATTGTTTGGCCATGCTTTGCAACACTTTGTTTTTCAAATAAATCTTTATTCATCTGACAAAAGACTTTTGATTTTAGGAATTCTCTTTATTAGTACAAACGATTCATTTACGTAAGTCCCAAAAGACTCCGAAGATTTGACACCAGCAGTCTTTGCGTTCTATTTAATATACCACCCCAATTTATTCAGAGGTTTTATTATCTTCGAAAACAAGAGATAGGAAGATAAGTTGAAAACAGGTTCCAGTTGTTACCTTTTGGTTACTAAACCCTTTTTGAAGACTGTTACGATTCCTGATAGCAAACGTTAAACCTTGTTCTTATGCTATTGATCGCTAGATACCAGTTCTGTTCCACAATTATTCAAAAAATAAAAAAAGATACTCTGGTGACAGACGGACAGATCAATGGTTAGAAATACGTACTCAACAACACCGAAAATTTGACCCGTTTACAATTGCTCAGAAAAAAAAATGCTATTTTTATCGAACCTCATTTTATAACTATCCAGATTTGAAGATTTTCAACGAATAACCGAAATTCATTTATTCTTTAACGATCACTTTATTAATAACTTTGTCACAAAAGCCAATACTCATAATAACCCCCATATCCAATCTCGTATTCTCGTCATTGTTCAACATACAATTTTGGTAACATTAACAATAAATAAATAATGATCATTTGTTCTTAATGATTGCTCTAATGGTTACGATATTACGTACTAAGTAATCGTTGTTGAATTATTTATAAGCTTCTTTCCTCTATGATTGATTGAACTCACATTACAAATTTCTCATCATATAAGTTGTAATAATAAGAAAATTCATCCAGATTCAGGTGTTGATAATGACCTAAAGCTATTACACTTAATTCAACATACTTACATCATATGTTGAATTAAGTCGGATATTTGAATACCTCTAGAGCTAGCCCAGTAAGATATGTAATGTAATTGTGTTCAATTCCTATGCTGTATTTAATAGGGTCGACTAATGGGAGAAATGTGGTAAAATTATCGCATTGAAAATTAATAGTGCATTCTCCATTGACACATATCTTCTGATTCTCCACAGGAAGCCTATTTTTTAGATACTTTTCTGCAAACATAATCAGCATTCTCAGTAAATTTAAGTTGAAGTTATCGACACAGTCCACTTCAACGTCATCTAAACTCACTCTGATATCTTCATTCAAACCCAGTTTTATAAATTTAGTTTTAGTCAGGTTTAACTTTAATTTATTAATTCTCATCCACTAAATATCCCCAGTTCTTCATTAAGTTTTGTCATTATTCCTTCTGATTTCTTCCCACTTATAAATATCAAAGTATCGTCTGCAAATAATGATATCTTGTAATATTTTACCGTACTCCCAACATCATTAATATAGATTAAGACACCCACTTTTGTCCTTTCACTTCTCTCACTCAAATATTATTCAAACCATTTCAACTCAACATCACGAATTCCATAGCTGCGTAATTTCTTTATTAATATAAATATATGTAGCATTTCGAATGCTCGCTTGGAGGTCAAGGAAAATTGATAATACATTTCTCCAATTTACACGAGTTTTCATAATTTCGTCCTTGATTATATTGAGAGAAGTGGTCTTACGGAATCTCCTTGTCTTATACCTTTCTCGACTGGTAGTAGTGCGGTAATTTCATCATTGATTCTAGCCTGTATGAGATTTTCCTCGTATATGTTTTCAATGGTTTGGATCAGTTAGGAATGTGGCTTTCTTTTTTGTATCATAGGGAACCGATGCCGCTCACCTGTGGCATAGAATGGGAATCTACTCGATATAGTTTAAGTTTCTGATTATCACATAGCTAGTAACTTTCCTCTGAATTTTTACAGAGTAGTAAGAACTGGTCTATAAATGGTTTTTAAATAAAATAATCAAGAATCTCTATATTCTATAAAAATGTGTTTGTTCAAAAAAGCGATATTAAAAGTTATTTGTCCAATTCTATTTGTTTGATATAAATACTTGTATATTTTTATCTAATGCCGACCCAGCTCAAGTGGCGTTCATTTTCTGAAGGCAGCATAGTATATGTATGTATATATAAATCTAGTCTAATCTTTCTTGCCTTTTATCATCCTTTCCTAGCCTAGCCGTTGCGAAAAATTACATTTCAAACTCCCGGACGCAATATATATGACATCCAAATTCACGTCCATTAGGTAGGTATTATGTACAAATTTGTACTTGCAGTCTTATATTTATATAGTATCTCCACGTTGTTTCCCTTGGCGTAGATAGGGCAGTTTGAATAAATCATTTTTATGTAGCACTTTTACTCACTAAAACCCATAGATACTTAAAGTTTTTAATGGCGATTATAAGGATAACATACTGGTGCTTTACACAGGGTCTTTTATATTAGATAATAATTTTGCAGCGTCTCTAGTTCTATAGTTTTCAGAAAAATAATTGGGTTGTAACACTTGTCGCAACAGTTTATTTTATATTATGTTGGAAAATATAATTTTATGTGCAGACACTGAAGATTGGAGAATTTTCAATAATCAGTTAATAAAAAACGTCTTGTTTTGGGTTTTCTTAACATTCTTCTTCTTTTAAAATTGAAATCATATAATTCATAATTGGTGGATATGGACGTGAAAATTCCGTACGCATTTCTTTCGGAAAATGCGTCAACATTTTCTGACTTCCCTTGTCTCTGATGATTTTTTTTAAAGCTTCTCCAATACCTGAAACATACGAACAAAAACAGAACTTGTGCATATTCTTTATTCGATTCGTAAGTTATGATCACGAGTTCATAGAAAAAAATATTTTTTACAAAAAATTGGACCGACTTTATTAGTTGGTGCACTGAAAAGTATAAAATAATATTAATTCTATTGGTGCTGTTACTTTTGAAGTTGTGCTGTTGCAGGTAGATTGGTAACTTTTGGCACCAACTTCACAAGTACCAGCCCCAATAGAATTAATATTATTTTATACTTTTCAGTGCACCAACTAATAAAGTCGGTCCAATTTTTTGTAAATAATATTTATTTCACACTTTTGAGTGTAACATTAGTCACGAAAATCGTTGAACGTTCACTAATACCAATGAAGATAGTACTTATTCTATTACCCACGTATATTCCTTGCTTGTAGTTGTTATTATTGAGATCTCAGAACATCGCTGCGGAAATACGCTTGAATATTTTAGTTGTTACCATTTTAACACCGATTTTACTCGAAAACCGTAACTCTAAGGGGAAAATGTTCAGTATAAATGTTGCTACAAATAATTATGTCTTTCATGTACTGCAAACAGATTTTCAATTTTCGACAGAAATCGCCCTCTCCACATAGCGAAAATAGGTATATTTGAGAATTTAAAATGTCTCTATGTCGAAAACCGTTACTCTTTTGAAAAAATGTTCCATTTAAACGTTTCCGGATATTGTCCTATCTGTAATTATATCAACGCAGATTTTCAATTTTCGACAAAATTTGCCCCCTCCACCCCCTTCGGGGGTGGTTTTCGGAGGGAACGAGATGTCTGATTCCCGTTTTTATGAATATGGGACCATTTCTCAAGCCTCCTCTTTCAAATGAATCAAAAATCATCAAAATCGGAGTACGTTTACTATATGAAAGGCGAGCACAAACCAAAAAAAAAGCACACAATCGAATTGTATACCTCCTCCTTTTGGGAAGTCGGTCAAAAATACTTCCGCTTTATCCAATATTTCTGAATTTCCGGGCAACTTTTCCAATTCCTCGTCGCATCTGTCATACCTAATAACATTTATCATTAGTCTCCAATTAAAGCGCTACCCTTTCTAACGTGCTCCCCTAAAAAAAAAACCGCACGTCCAATAATTGCATAGTGTCCGCCCTTCCAATTTTTGTTGCGTCACAATCTCGAATATACATCGATCCATTGGAGATATATATTATGGGTAATAAAATTTGCACGCATTTCTGTCTCGAGGGAGATCTCATCGACGATCATGATAATTTAATTCCTGAAATTTGGCCTCGCGAAGCTCAAACAATGAATGACATTGCAGCAATGACCAAAGCTGGTAGCGCCCTCTTTCAACTCACAATAAATTGGTTCAGCATTCCCAGAGGGACAACTGAGAGGTACACTGTGTGCGCGCTTGCATTTGTATATTATATAGGACGTCCCAAATTAGACCTGAATGTATTGTATTTTGGTGCATATTTGAACTCTGTACCTGAAAGGTCAGAAGAGGAACCCTTAAAGTCTTTAGTCCGATATAGGACAAATTAAAACCTAAGAAAAAAATGGTTTACTACAGTTTGATGTGTATGTTGTAAGGAAAATATAATTGTCTGTCTTATAGATTGTTAAGTATAGAAGTGGCTCTAAAAATTATCCTTGCGGAACCCCAGTTCTTAATACTTTCTTCTTAGATATTGACTTTGATAGATTGTGTTCTATTTTCTAGGTACCTACGATTATATGCTGCCATCTTGAAAATTGTAATGTTCCAGCTTTTGTTATAATATTATGTGTTAGGCACAATCACAAGCTTTTTCGTTTTAATTGTGTTATTTGAAAGCTTCCATTACATCAGAGACTAAGTTTAAAATACCCATAGAGGTATTCTTTTACCTTCTAAATTCTAAGTGACTTGGTGCAAATAGATCCAATGATTATATGACAAAATATAAAAATAGTTTGAATATAACAGATTCTTGACGTTGACATCTTTCTTAGATAGAAGCCTTTTGAGACCAATTTCCGAAATACCAGCGGCACGAATTTGGTTAACAGTAATTGTACATACTGCTTATTTCTAAATAAATTCTAAACAACTATTGATATTAAACCGAACTAAATATATATCATAATAAGGAGTCAAGTCAACTTTGCGACACCCTGTATTATATATTACATAGGCATATGGCATTAGGTTGAATTGCCCATATTTATCCAGGCAATTGAGTTTCTATCTGCTGTGCTGCTGCCTTTCTGATAAGCGTGAATTATATTTTATTCGGTTGGAAGCATTTAGGACTACCGTAATAAACCCCTATAGTACAATTTTGGTGGAAAATTTCAAAACTGCATTCTATGCATTACAATGTAAATTGTGGAATGCTGTAAAGAGGAGGGCTTGTGTGTTAACTTTGTGGACTATTCGACTCGACTCGTCGAAATTTGCATAATAATGATAATAATAATGTATTGTGTTTGATTACTATAGACGGCCATATTTTTTCGACCAGACTCTAACAATGGTGAATCTAAACTATTCTCTTCTTAACAACTCTGTAAAGCTGATTTCATAGAATATTGGCAAATTTTCAGATTTACAGTCTCCTACACCTACGAAGCTTTGAATTTAAATGTATGTTTATTATTATTTACCAATACAAACTCTGACAACGTTCCCCTTTATAGGGTTCTAATTTTGCTTCATGTCCATCGTCTTGGAATTCAAAATAAATCTCATTCCTCCATTCACTCCATTTCTACCCCCTCCGGGAGAAAATTACGAACTACGTATTTACTTATTTATTTTTAGGATTATTTTTATGAAGTTTCAACATGATATGTCTATCTATTTTTCCATACAAAATTTGTAATCCCTATTTTACCAGTTTAGGGTTAGGGTTTCTGGAAGAAAAGAACCTTATATCCAATTCTGTACCCTTAGCAACCTGTCTGCAGAATTTTACGATGATCGGATGAGAAGTTAGGGCGTGAAAGTGTAACAAACAAACAAACTTACATTTCTATTTATAATACCAGATTTTTTTTACCCGACACTTCCCGGTCAAACTCTTTGGTAGATTGTGGTACGAAAACATAAAGTCATAAAAAGTCCTGAGTATGGAACCCTTCTACCTCAGAGTCCTAATCGCACATAGAACCAGTCCGAACACAAACCGAGATACATCTACCAAGAGAGAACAGCATGATAATTTCTCTTACATATGTCTTAGGGATTTTCCGGATGGAACTATGGAACCCTTCACCTTCAACTCCCAGTGGTACTGACAGACTCTTACAAAACAGTCCAGTGACATACTACACACAAATATAGCGAAATACGAAAATTCAACCATAGAGCTCAGAGATATGTCTTTGGGTATTAGAGGTATAGAACCCTCCATCTAGGAGGCCCAGTTACACTTACAATCACTATCTGATCCTTCCAATAAAATCTAAAAACCTGCATGGTTAAACGACCATCAAAATCTAGCCATAGATTTAAGAAATATACACTTGTCAGGTACGGAACCCTCCACATAGAGTCCCACGGGCAATGAAATGTTAGCTTTGTCCTTTCCCAAGGTTTAGTCTATCTCTGTACCAAATTTCATTAAAATCAGTTCAGTGATTTAGACGTCAAAGCGTAACAAACAAATAAACTCACTTTCGCATTTAAAATATTAGTTAGGTTAGGTTATTTAGTTAGTTAGCAGATAGCTTAAATGTGGTCTATGGTCTATTTAATACAAAAATCAACGTGTCTTTGTCATCATTCAGGGTTGTTTTCGTGACTTTTCACACATGTTTCAAAAAGATTGACTTTGACAACCTATAAAAATGTACAATTAATTGAATATCGTATTTTTTCTACCAAGTCCTTATTCTTATTATCTATTTGTTTAGTGGTATGTATTTATTTATTGGTTCGGTTTGGTAACTAGAATCACCAGTTGCTAGCATAATAAAATCCAATTCTATTCATAGAAATATTACAATAAAGTAGGCTCTGACCCATAGATAAAAAGAGATGGTAGATGTAGGATTGATGTAATATGTCACACTAACAATTTCATAAAATAGGTAGGAATTTATCTCGAAACATTTTTTCTTTCGTCATGGAACGTATGAATGGGAAATTTACGCCAAAATTTATATAATTTAATATGGAAATTCACATAACGTGAGAAGAAGAAGAAGAAGACTATCTCACTCTCTCTTGCACAATGTCGCTCGTAAATCATTCATGACGACAGGTATTACTTGGAAGAGCAGCACAACGTTGGCCCATTGCCCTTACCGTTCTGTCTCCGCAGATATATATATATATATATATATATATATATATATATATATATATTATAATATGTGTGTGAAAGCCGCTTACGACCAATTAGATTTCAATCGATTTGTGAATCGATCAATGTCTCTGCGAAACTCATGCGCTGCGACATTTTATCGAATCCATATGGTAGATTGAAGACACTAGGCAACCATTTCAAAATATATATGATCACTACACTCTGTTTTATCCTTTTTATTCAAATTCAAGCACATATTTGATATCACAAACAAGACTCCTGTACTCTATTGTAAGAGCAAATATTCTATGAGTGATTTTATTGTGAGAAACACATACGTACCCAGCGGGACTTGAACCCACGCCATTGTGTATTCGATTCAAAAACTATGACCGCTCTGCCACGATCACCCTGAATGATACGAACAGATGAGTAAATTTTAACAGAAGGTTCAGATATAGTTGTGATTATTTATATAATTACATAAACAATTAGTGAAAGTGCTTATAGTTTTTAACAATGATCTTGACAATGTCTAAAGTTCGCTATAGCCGGTGCTGGTAGCACAGAACATACATAAATAAAGCCTTTAATGATATAGGCGTAGGTAGATGTCGCTATGACTCATATAATAAGTGGTTACTGTAATTCAACACCCATAATAATTATTATTGCTTACGATCATGTCTTGATAATCTCTATAAAAACCCTTCCTGTACCCTTCGTATTTGGGTCCTGACACATTCAATTTATAAATACAGTATGTCTCAAATATCAATGGCAAAATAATGTTAGATGGAAATCTTGCTGGTTGATTGCATCAATAATTATTAAATAGTTTTTAAATAGTTTTTATTACTTTCGGTTCTTGTATCAATGGACTCCGCAGCGATTTCTCAGGCCCCATACGGTCTAGAGACTTGAAATTTCGAATTCGTACTTAGATCGTAGACATCTCGCCGCCTGTTAAGCTCCAAGTGTAATCCAATATTGGTAATTATAATTATCTCATTCAATCTCATTCAACCAAGATCATTATTTTGTCGACATGGAACGACAATGGGATCCGTCACTGGAATTACGCACGTGCATGGAGCGTATATATACGTCTCGTTCTCTGGTATATAGGTACTTTCTGGAAGATCGTCTATGGTTATGTCGCAATTGTCAGACGTCAGACGTTATTGTTAATTTAAAGTTTAATTTTGTGTTATGGTAGACAAACAGTAATTTGTTATGGAATTGCTGTTGCTGGCAAACACATATACATAAGTATAGTTAAAATCGAGTAAATGATAGCAATAGTAGGTACTCATCGGTACGGTTTAAATCTTAAATACCCAATAAAAACTATTTTTAATTTTTTTTCACCTGTTATTACTTTCGGTTCTTGTATCGATGGACTCTGCAGCGATTTCTCAGGCCCCATACGGTCTAGAGACTTGAAATTTCGAATTCGTACTTAGATCGGAGGCATCTTGCCGCCTGTTGATCTCCAAGTGTGATCCAATATTGATTAATTATATTATCAAATTCAAGCAAGATCAAGCTATTTCTTAGACATGGAACGACATCTCTCTTAATTGGTTCCATCTTTCTCGGTCCTTCGCCAATCTCATCCACTGTTTTCCTCCCATCTTTTTTGAGGTCTTCCCATGCTTTTTTAGTCTCCATTCTAGAATTCTTCTTTTCCATTTGTTGTCGCCATATCTGGCTATGTGGCCAGCCCATCTCCATTTCAACTTTGCTGCCTCTTCCACGATATTCCTGACATTCATTCTTCGTCTTATCCGGGTGTTTCTGATTCTATCTCTTAGTGATATTCCCAACATGTTTCGTACCATCGCTCTCTGGGGTCGTTTCTAATTTTTTGGCAGACTTTTTCGTGCGGGTCATGGCCTCTATTCCGTAGGTACACGCTGGTAGTATACAAATGTGATATACTTTTCTTTTTATATTTATGAGAATGGAGTTATTTTTCAAGATGTATGCAAGTTTACCAAAAGCGGCCCATGTTAGATGTGTTCTTCTTTTCATTTCAGCATCTTGGCTTAATTTCCCCAGTCTGATGGCATGTCCCAAATATACTTAGTGTTCGACGTTTTCTATTATCTGCTTCTGTGTTGTTATATTTGTCTGTTCTGGGCTCCTTATTTTTGTTTGGCTATAGTTAATTTAAAGACCTGCAGTTACGGGTATGTCATTTAGTTGTTGTAGCATTTCTTTTAATTCTTGGAGATTTTTTACTAGTAAGACTATGTCATCTGCAAAACTGAGGTAGTTTAAGTATACTCCGTCGATGTTTATACCTTTGGCATCCCATTTAATTTCTTAAAACAGATTGGGCGAAATATAGATAAGTACTCGTTTTTCTTGTTAGTATATTTTGCTTTATAGAAGGTTTTGATATCTGCGAAGAAATACTCGTCGTACCAACTAATCAAATTTTGGTTTGCTCCGATACAATATTAGATATGTTGAGTATGCCTTCTATTCTTACCCAGTTCTATAGAGGTGAAACTACAGATACTTACTTGTTTGTGCCAGGATTTCTAAAAGCTCTTTAAAGTCCCAATTAGATCGTTGATTTCAATCATATCATGTTTACAGTGCTACATTTTTATCAAGCTAAGCCTACGCATGGATACAGTCTCGGTTATAATCTTAATCCCAGTTCTTACATAATTTTGGTTTCTTCCAACAAGTTGAATGATCAAGATTTGAGACACACTATGTATATATATATATATATATATATATATATATATATATATATATATTATGTATATTTGCCTCTATAGCAAGTGTGACTGCGAATTTAGCGATTCCACTGCAGACTAATGTGGGTTTTATGTTAATCGTATCGCTGTAGTTAGAGACGGGCATTAACTCTAATCTCCTCCTCGTTCGTCCCTCACCCTTCCCAGCCAGCTGAACCAACGACTATGGGGGATTGAAAGTTTTGGCTCTCTCATATAGGTGGGTATACCTAATTTCTATAAGTGGGTCCTATAGAACAGCAGCAACATTGAGCGCTAACTAGTGATTGCGAGATCCGCTTCTGCTTGCTAAGGGAATTGTAGAGGCAGCATTGATGTATTCTTACAGTGTGAATGTTTGGAATGGCAACTGCAAATAAAATACGCCCTATATAATTTACGCAGAAACATATTCCAGAATGTTTTTTTTTACTTTCATTTGAGGAGAAACCACCGGATGTTGCTGGATGTAGAAAATGTGATAATGTCACAGAAATTCCTCAGTGATATCATAATCAAAGCAATGATGTCAAAATATCCAAGAAAAAATAATAATCTAAGATATGTCAAAGACACTTCGATTGCAACATGAAGAAGAAACTTTTGTATATTTGGATTTAAATTCCATCAAACCTCACTTAAAAAGTATGGCTGGATTTAAGTTGGTTAATAAATACATATATTTGATGTCACCCATAGTTTTGGAAATGCTATAACAAATTTAACATTTGAAGAGATAGAGGCGTTACAAAACACACTGAACTAAGGTTGTTGAACGCTTTAGTCTTCCCAATTGCCATTTAAGGATCTAAAAATACTGGGTGAAGAAATTTGATAGCCTTAAAAAAATAGATGCATTCGAATGTCCATCGAACAAAGACTCTGTTCCTTCTGAATTGTTCTCAATCTATCCATGAAGATGGGCCGATATTTTTGACATACGTCAGCCACATTGCAAGAAGAGAACAGATTCACTACAATGCCTCATAGTCTCGGGAAAAGGGGAAGAGGGGAGCCGTTAGCGCCTAGAGGGTCACCAAAGAGTTGGTTAGACCAAATTAAAGACCTGATCGGTTATGGTCTGGCACTAAACAATTCCAGCGATGCAGTACCATAAATATTTCTATACGGGAGTATCAAATAGTCACTAATCCAATATGTGAGCATATTTTATACGATCGCACTGTATGATTTAGAGCCATCAGAGACAGTCATCGAGTAGTAAGTACAAGTCAGGACACGAAGATGGGACTAAGTACTGTCGCGTAGGCAGTGATGATGGCAGGGAAAGAGGATTGGTGTTTTGGGAAATTGTTAGAATAATATGTCAAAATGTCTCGTCTCGCGTCGGGAAACTTTGCTAGTTTATGACACTAGTGGGGACTGATCAAGATTTTCAAGGCAGGATAGAGATAAGGAGCAAGTTATAAGTGTATCTGATTTATGGAATCAATCAAAAATATGTTAAATTGCTTTTGTTGATAGTCTAGTTTAGCTTTTGTTTTAAAAGCTTTAAAAAAACAAATGTATGCAGAAATATATGTATTTTAGCATAACTTTTTAAAAAGTTGAGGCGGAAGACGCTATTTTTATTGATTTGTCAATAAAAAAGGAAATAACGTTGTTCTCCGGACTTTTAGCTGGAATTTTCGATTTTGAAGTATCATTTCAATCTCAAATATTATATAATCTTCCTTGCATTCTATTAAACCTATACACAAGAAGACTGGAAACAGGAGAGTCAACTTCCTATGCTACTCTACAGAAGTTGCATATCAAGGGGGGGCCTCGTATATGACGAACACTTCTTGACTGATTACCTTTAATATTTGTTCTTCTTATTTATCTTCGTGATCAAGATCTTTACAAAAGATATACGTATGAAATTTTACACGATTTTTAGGCCGAGTTTAATTTCCTGTCTCCAGTTTTCTTGCCTATATATATATTAACTAACCTAACCTAAAACTTTTGACAACGACAGTGACGAGACCTCACGAGCCTGAAAACCATAGCCCCCATTAACATGTTTTTCATCAAATGTCTCCACAAAATTATCTACAGCAATAATGTCATTCTGCCCCCTTGTTGTTCTACGTCTCCATCATATCATTCCGAATTTCCATCACATAAACAATCGAATTTGCTGCCTTCCATCCAACATCCACCCGGTTGGTGTGTGCAGACAGGGTGCAATAAATTATTGCACCCCCCCCCACCCCCATCACCCCATTTATCTGTCCGGCATCATGACAGATTAGTGCATCATCAATCATTTGACGACTGCAACGCGCCATGTTTGTAAGCTTCTACTAAACCTACTACTAGTAGTAGTGGATGATGATAACGAGTGCCGGGTGCCAAGGGCGGCCAAATGACAGCCCTGAGTTTACCCCCCCGCCGCCGCCCAGCACAGCAGGATGGTGCTGCAGGACAGTGGTGACGCGGCGGCTGCCTGTCAACTAATCTAATTGAAATATTTAGGTGACATCCACAAGCTCAACATGAGAGAGCTGCCGCAAATCAAACGACATTCTTGCATGGTTGAGATATAATATATACATCATACAGGTAGATGTGTTCTGTGTGATGATGGGGGGGAGGTGGTATTGTTACCAAGTTTAGTTGAGCACACGTTGACTGTACAGGGTGTCCCATTGGGAAACGGAAAAACGTCAACCAAGGTGGTTTTGAATATATACCGTTGGGTCTCACGACAATATAGGGTGTTTCCTCATTTCTTTGTTGGATCATAAATTACAAGCCACATGCGACATGGAACTACCCATGAACAAGGAACAATTACCTTTCTTAATAAATCTAATAAAGGCAGATCTGTTGATTTGTTATATCAATACTAATATTTCACATGTCTGTAATATTCTTGCCTACTGCTTTTTTTCGTTAAAATTCTACGTTTTCCATAGTACGTACTAACTGTAATTTTCTTTTTTTCAGGTAAGCTGGCCAACGTTTTATCAAATCTATTACAATATGGTAAGCTACATCTATATTATTGGCTTTGTTCCAAGGGCGGAACCGATTTTCAACAGTTTGCAAATCGACATCAACGAGCATGTGAGTCAGATGATAACTTAATACACCTTTTCCAACTGTAATTCAGAAAGCATCAATTTAACTTCAGAAGATATCAATTGTAATTCGGAATAATCAATTAAATTTTAGAAAGCGTCAAATGCATTTCATATTAGTCAATTGTAATTCAGAACTTGTCAAATATGTTTCATATCAGTGCATTGTAATTCAGAACTCGTCAAATTTAATTCAGAACTTATCAAATGTAAATTAGAACGTATCAAATGTATTTCAGAACATACGAGTATCAAATATAAATCGGAAAGCATTAGACCGGTAATTTGTAACATATGTATCAAATCACAGGTAATCGTGTTGATTATTTTTGTCAATCATATTTGTGCATTGTTTCTGATTGTAAAAAGCACCTATACACTTACCAATTTGCCAAAATGAACTTCAAAGTCAATTGTGGAGTTTGCAGACCTACAATGATAAGAAATACATCTGATGCTTTCTGTTTTACATTTCATATGCTCTGAAGTAAATTTGACGAGTTCAGAATTACAATTCACCAATATGAAATACATTTGACGAATTCTGAATTTCAATTGACCCATCTGAAATTTATTTGTCTAGTTCTGGATTTCAATTGAGTAATCCGAAATACATGTGATTCTTTCTAAAATACAATTAACTATTCTGAATTACAGTTGACGACTTCTGAAATACATTTGAAAAAGGTGTAGAATTTGAATTGCTGAGGTACAAACTACGAACTGCTCAGGCCGCTATTTTGAATCACCATACTGGTAATCCAAATTTTTCAAAGTCAGTCAATGTATGGTTTCCTTTGACCTGTATCTCTGTATATTCTCTTGAACAAAACCACACACTTGATAAAATAACATTTATTATAACATTAATTTATTTGGAAAAAAAAAACGACAAAAACATCTTTATACACAATTTATATACACAACAATAATTTATCAATTTGTGCCAGGCTCATCAGCTTTCTTAATCTCCTCCCTCAATTTCAAATGTTCCTTCAATGCCTTATCCCCATCAACTATAGGAACAACTACTCGATCATCACCTCCAGTCCCCTCTTCTTCTTCTTCTTCTTCGTCATCTTTCTTCATACCAGTCTCCATTGCTGAATATATATCAGCACGATTTTCAATAATTTCTCGAACAATATCACAAAGCACATCCCGGCTGCTGACCATGTCGTGCAGCTCTTGCGTAACCTCATGCAGCAACCAAGGCATGAAGGAGGTATCGAGATCCTGTTTGATATTGTCCACCAAGTAACCTTCGGACTCTAGACCTTCGAGCACAGATGGCAGCAGGTTGGCCATGTATCCTAGAATTATAAGAGAAATCAAAACAAAATATTATCTAGAATTCAGTGATTTCCTGACCTTGCATGAGGACTGCAGCAGCGATCCTTTCCTCCATCTCCTTCTGTATCTTGACACCCTCCTGACACTCGGCAATTCTTCGCTCCTTTTCATACTTCAATCGCTTCTCCCTCTCCTCAAGTCTTAAGGCTTCTGCCGTCTCTGCAGAACGTATTTCCAAGAACCTGCGCTGTTGATCTCGCAGCGCTGCCAGTTCCTCCTCCTCCAGCACCTCGATGAGTGATTGCTCAATGGTCTTGCCCACCAACACCTCCAAGATCGGTTGGACTTCCATGTCAAAGTCGAACAGGTCACCTGGATAGATCTGGGTTTCGACATCCGCACCAGTTTTGGCTGGCACATAGAATGGCGAAACGGGTCGCTCGAGGAATAGATCAGTTTGTGTACACATGTCGGTCAGTGGGGGATTGACGAAGATCTCCTCCAGGTAGTTTTCTGTTTGAACGCGCTCATGCTTCCTACCTTGCACAGGTGGTGGGGAGCCCAGCCTTAGCTGGCTGGATCTGATGTGTTGGTTCTTGGCTTTGTTTCTTGCCACGGCTCGGCGTTTAGCCTCTGCAGCTCTGGCAGCTGATGATTCTCCATCGCCTTGACCGCCACCAGGACATTGTTGTTGTGTTACAGCAAAATTTGAGCCGCGATAGATTCTCTTCTCGAACATTAAATTTGAATAGGGTACATCACCACTGGTCACCATTTTTCTGTTGTTGTACAGTGCACGTGGTGAACTCGAAAATGTATATTCATGTTTGGTGAATTTTCCAGCACTGCCCACCGATTGAACATCAATTTCGAATGTATCCTTGGATTGCGATGATTGAGTCTTCTGTTGTTTACGTAAGATGGACTTTTTATTGTCCTCCACGGTCATATTTTTTGATAGGGCACGATAATTGATGACAATAACAAACACTGAGAGCCGAGATGTGAAAAATTGTCCGAAATATCTGGCTCAAGTGTCACAACAACTGTCATCATGACAAGTGATCGTTTTCTCTAGGTTTTATTTGATATTAACAATTTCCTGTGTTGTTGGTTGGTGGTCGAAAGTTGAATTCACTTATGTTACATCATTCAGTGGTATTTGGAGGTCTTCTTTTGGATTGCTTGCGGCGATGGGGCTTCTTTTCTTTTGATCGATATCTATTTTGGGTTGATTTTTGTTGATTAACTGCTATATAAATAGAAACATGTCACCCCCCCATACTATGCTTTGAAATGTCACTTTTGATATGATTTGTGCGCCAATTTGGGTCAAACTTTCTATTGAAGCCAGCCGCGCGCTGCTAAGGTCACTTCATTTTACTTACGGTAGTTTGTTTGTTTTGGGCTTCTCCACTTGTTATTATATGCAATGAGCAGCAAACAGTTCACCGGTACAAAAGAACACAAACAGTTTGTAGATGATACATTTTGTTTTGGTAGATCGACACGCACTGTTCTTGGCAGCTTCTACCATTGCCATTCGGCTCAGGCCAATTAAGTTACCATAGTTCCGAATGTTATTGATCCAACACCCTCCGGGGGGGGAGTGGGGCAGAGCGGGCTTCCCTACCAGTTTGATGGTGTGTAGGTATATTTTGTTGGACCAGTCGAATAGCGGGCTTTGGATTTCGGAAATTTTAGTGGAAGTAGGGTGGGTAAAAGATTTTTGTCGAGATCAAACTTCAAAAAAAAACAAAGAAAATATTTTTTCAAACTTCAATGCTGTATTTAGAAGAAACTAAAATAGAATGTTTTCTTAAGATTCATCTAAATTGGAGCTAGTTTACTTAATGTGTTTACGCAAAATAAAATCTTTCAAATTGAAAATAAAGATAAATGTCAATTTTTTTTTAATTTCTGTTGAAAAGAATTACAATTTTCTCTACAGTTTATATTATACTGAGTGAATAAAAAAACTAATAACTCTACACCTTTTCCAACTGTAATTCAGAAAGCATCAATTTAATTTCAGAAGATATCAAATGTAATTCAGAATAATCAATTAAATTTTAGAAAGCGTCAAATGCATTTCATATTAATCAATTGTAATTCAGAATTCGTCAAATGTTTTTCATATTAGTGCATTGTAATTCAGAACTCGTCAAATTTAATTCAGAACTTATCAAATGTAAATTAGAACTCATCAAATGTATTTCAGAACATACAAGTATCAAATATAAATCAGAAAGCATTAGACGGGTAATTTGAAACATATGTATCAAATCACAGGTAATCGTGTTGATTATTTTTGTCAATCATATTTGTGCATTGTTTTTGATTGTGAAAAGCAGCTATACACTTACCAATTTGCCAAAATGAACTTCAAAGACAATTGTGGAGTTTGCAGACCTACAATGATAAGAAATACATCTGATGCTTTCTGTTTTACATTTGATATGTCCTGAAGTAAATTTGACGAGTTCTGAATTACAATTCACGAATATGAAATTCATTTGACGAATTCTGAATTTCAATTGACCCATCTGAAATTCATCTCTCTAGTTCTGGATTTCAATTGACTAATCCGAAATACAAGTGATGCTTTCTAAAATACAATTAACTATTCTGAATTGCAGCTGACGACTTCTGAAATACAATTGAAAAAGGTGTAGATTGTTAAAATTGTCTATAGCACATTTCATACGGGAACTTCTAAGACTAAGAAAAGAGGTCTTGGAGATCATTATTTTTATTATTACAAGCGTTTAACCCATAAATTCACCGCTTTCACCATTTCAACAATATAATAGACATAGATGATGCGTATTTGTTGCTGAACGCACCCAACATTTCCGTAAATATACAGGGTGTTCCATTTAAAAAAACATAAGTTTGGCTTATATCTAAAAATAGTAAATATGTAACAAAAATTATCTACACCACTGCATTCTACGGAAAAATGTAGCACACTATCTCGAAAACCGCAACTTTCTATCTTTAAAAATAATGAAGATACCCCGCAAAAGTACCCAAACTGGGACATACTGTATAACATTCTTGTAGGGATCGTCACATCATTATAAACGTCGTGTCATTCGTTGGTATGGACACTGTGGGATACTTTGTAGTATATCGATCAAATAGTCAACATTTTTGTTGCATGCAGAAATAAATTTTAGGCACATTGTCACGCCATCTTTTGTTATCTATCGGTTAGGTAGATGAATTCTGTTTTTGTTGCCACCATTTTCAGTGCTTCTCAGCGCTTTTACACATATTTCAATCCATTGATTTTTGCAAAAGGATAAACTTGTTTTCGATAGTCGAAACGAGGACGATTTGTAGATTTTGGCTTGTGATTTTAAAAATTTTGGTTGATATGAATCATTTTTGTCGATCTATTTCATGAAATCACTCGAATAAAAGATCAGAATGATTTAAATCCTATTTTCTAACATTTTACTGAATGAGGGACATATTTCTAAAATATTTTTATTTATATTCAAGGTTTCCTAAAGTGACATAAGCAAGTTAATTCTGTTTTCTTAAATGGCAGTACCAGATCCAATATAAAATATAATTAATATTATTTTGTATTTTTCAGTGCACCAATTAATAAAGTCGGTCAAATTTTTGGTGAAAAATATTTATTTCAAACTTTTGAGTGTAACATTAGTCATCAAAATTATTGCACGTTCACCAAGGAAGGTATTACGTCGATTATACTTATTCAGAGATTTCAAAACATCGCGGGAATACACATATTTCAGACATTCACACTGCTTCAACTCAGTTTTTTTTTTTGAAAAATTTCCAGTTTAAATGTTGCTGCATGTTATTTTTTCTCTAATTTGGCCGTCTCATATTTTTAATTTTCGAAAAAAGTTGCCCCCACCATATATTGGAGACACTCTTCAGACTTTACCACTGCTTAAAAAAAATCAAATCGATATCTTAGATAGAAAAAAAGTTATGGTGCTTTCCCGTACCCATGGATCACCCAGTATATCAGAATCAGAATTAACAAAATTTAAATGCGATGAGTCGGTATCGAACCCGGGCCAGCTTACAACTTTTTAAAAAATGGCAACGACGCACATTATTTAATTTGATGTATTTGTAACTATACTGAAAACGAGGTACAATTTTCCATATTAAATAGAATATTTTTCCTCTCATTTATTAGACTGCAATTTTGAAAATAACCAATTAAATCTGTATAAAATTTGTTCGAATTTTATCTATGTATTTATTTCCTAATAATAGCCGATAATTATAATAACATATAATGAAATAATATTTATGAAATATATTTGAATAAATTTATATTACCTATGCAGATAAAAAAAATCTGTTAACATTTAACACTATATGCATTCGCTTCCTCGCTTCTATTCGAAAATACTAAACCATATTATCCAAAATATATACCGGGAGGTCCTTTTAAAGTGTTACAAGGTAATATCTAGGAAACTGCTGATTTAAAAGAAATTAAATTTCTAGTAATGCAACGGGACGTTGGGGGTCACCATTTGGAAGCATCAGTGATTTTGTAACTCTCACCACTTTTTAGGGGTGCGGTATTACTTTTAAAAATTAAATAGAAAAGTGTAGTTGTTTTTCAGATAATTTAATGTCAATGTCAATATGTTATTAACAAATTAAAATGAACACTAATTATCAAAGGACACACTAAAATAACTCTCGAAATGCGAAGACAATTTACGAAAATTGTTACAGATGTGAAAATATGTCAGCGGAGCATTACCATGACAACGGCTTGTATACCACTGCTTACTGTTATGCTATTACATAAATTTTTTAATTTGTTAATAACATATTGACATTGTCATTAAATTATGTTTGGATTTAAACGTATTTTTTTCATGGAAATTTGAAAAGAAAACTACATACACCTTTCCATCTAATTTTTAAAAATTACCCCCCCCCCACTTCTAAGAAGTGGTGAGAGTTACAAAATCACTGATTCGTCCAAATTTTGTCCCCCAACTTCATTCTTTTTGAATCAGCAATTTTCTAGATATTAACTTGTAACACTTTAAAAAGACCACCCGGTATATTATACTAAATCAATTTTGTTCCGTAATTTTGTACAAAAAATTTTCCGTATAATGTTGACGTGTAATCAAATTATTTTGCCGACAACTGGAATTCCCTTCTATTGCATTGCGCATTTCCGTCCATGTGAAATATTATCAATTATGGTTAATAATGGAACCCAATTGCCTTTCGGAATCATTTGTATAATTTTAAACATTTTATTTATATATATATTTGTGTGTCAATAACTATTTGTGCTGCATGTAATTACATTCGTCTTTTTTTTTGATGTAATAATGTTCATTGTTAGAGAGTATTTTTGGTGAATGTATTCCAGGAAAATTAGCACCAAATCCAAGGCTCATAAAGCAAAGGAAGCCACGAATTTTCTACCTCTCCCCAACTAATTCTACTTCTTCTCAGAAAAACATTATCTGCTCCCCAATTTTTGTTTGCCAGGTTTCTTATCAGGTTGAGTGAGTTTTCGATCAAATATCATCTCAAGAAATGTTCTGAACATATTTCAACAGAGACTCGTCAAGTTTTAATTCTGAGGTTTGCATGTTGTGTTTTCTAGAAAACGATTTGTTTTCTGTAAGGAGAACTATTACGGGACCTTGAACATCCAACATTTTTCTGTAAATAATGCTTTTGTATGCAGAAGTGCGAGGTCCTGAAGGTACCTACCACTCCTCTCACCTCAGCAAACTACATTTTGCATTGATTGAAGTTCTTTAGATTTTGACCAGACACTGATGATGTTATTGTAATGTAAATTTTTCTGGATTGAGTCGATGATTCATTCCTCCTGGAAATTTAAAATTATGAAAGCTGATTTTAGCCTACAATGAACCAAAAAGGATTTTCACTAATGCTTGAATAAAACAAATACACTGAAAACGCAAATAAAAAAAATAAACTAATCAACGTTGGATCAGAAAGAGCAAGAAATACCTAATGAAAAAACTCACCTAACTCAAATCAAACATGGCAAGCAGATCCTGAAAACGTTACTCCCAAAACAACCGAAGCTAGTTCTCAATAAATGTGATCGTAACGGTTTCCCTCAAAAACTAACCCTTGGAGCAATTATAAGGATTTTTTATTAAACCAAATTCTATTCTTCCTGCACTAATGCTCGATATATGATTGATTGCAGTGCAAATTTTAAACGTTCCTTGGACAAAAACTAATTAAACTATGAAATTCAAATTATATATTCATTAATTTTATACAGTGTAAATACTGATGGAAGATCAGTTAAATTGGGAAGATCCGTAAATATTTATTTTCAGGAAATATTAATGATAGTTTAAAATTATCACATTTTTTATATTTGTGATTAAATTATAATTAACTATATATATTCTAGGAATACTATTGAAAAATGTATTCAAGGAATAAAAAATACTAATATATGGTATAGATTTAATCATTTGATTTGAATTTTCATGGGTTTTTCTTATTGAATTTTCAACCCTTATAAAAAGTTATTGTAATAGTTTATATAGGACAAATTTAGACAATTGATTTCATAAGGATACCTTTGTATGTGGTGGGGGATTTTTTTTCTCGAAAATTGGAAATATGACACGGTCAAATTAAAGGAAATATTATATGTAGCAACATTTAAATTTGAAAATTTTCAATAAAAATTGCGGTTTCCGAGTTAAAGCAGTGGGAAAATCTGAAATATATGTATTTCCGCGATGTTCTGAAATCTCTGAAAAATTATAAGCAACGTAGTATCTCCATTTCTGGACGTTGAATGACTTTGATGGTTAATGCTGCAATAAAAAGTGTAAAATATTTTTTTTACAAAAAATGAACCGAAAAATACAAAATTATATTAATTCTATTGGTTCTGGTAGTTTTTAATTTGGAATTGAAAGTTTTCAATCTAACTAAAACTGCACAACTTCCAAATTACCAGTACTAATAGAATTAGAATAGTAATATATGAATTTTTCAGTGCACCAATAAATAAAGTCGGTCCAGCTTTTTGTAAGAAATATTTATATAATTATCAGTCAGATGTTATGAATATTTTTTTTTCATTTTGATATTTTCCCAAAAGATGGTAGATTGTAAATAATTTAGTTACAGTAATAAATATCTAAAGCAGTAACAAATTTATCATTGTGAAATATAGAAATAAGTACTAAACTTATACAATAATTGCAAAAATAGCATCTGTGATCTTTAAATAGATGAAAAACTCTATCAATATCATTTAAATAATCAAATAGCTACATTCAATTTGATGTAATTCGAATTCTTATATATCAACATTCCTATTTTTGTCTTTTCTAAGTTGGTCATCTCATTTCGCACTTTCATCGAAATTTCGATGGACAATTTAATAAGTTCATAATTTGCAAAGGTCAATATAATAAATATTCTTTTCAATAACTCTTCCACCGATGTATTTTTTCCTATTAACACTTTCTAGTTGATATAAATTGCAAGTGGAAATTAAATTAGCTGAAATCACATGCTTTGCCAAAAGTTCTATCGTAGTGTGTTATTCTGACAGATCCATCTCCGCTACTTGCTGTGGTAATGCTGCGGCCGGATTATATTGTTACATCCAAATATACAGTCAAAATCCCTGCCACAATATCCCCTTCTTACCGCAAGAATCCAATATATCATCCTGTCCGCATTGCACCCCCTCCCTTCCAAAGCATTTGACTGTCAGCATAAAGACCCCTCGTGTTACAATGGATCCCGACACACTGAGACAAACCTCTTTTCCTCGTCTGCTTGGTTCTTCTGACGACTATTATCGCTCTAATGTCGAGGTTTTCCATCCACTTTGACCATTTGCTGTTTTTTTTTTCATCACCCTCTACACGATACCCAACTGCGCCTTTCCCCTCCCCAACCTCTTTAGACCCTAGAACAATCCCCTTAAAATATAGATCTGACAGAGCAGACTACATAAATATATAACTGCATCTCTTGCAGAAAATAATAAATCTTGTCCTTTTCACCCTTAAGAAGGAGGCGTACTTTGTCTCAAGATAACAGATTTATGGGTGCTCTAGCTATAGGGGAACAGCTTTCCAAAATTACAGAACCCTTTTGGATGATGCTTTACATGCTACTTTTTTTTTTGGTGGCTTCACAATTTTTGTTCTTCGCCACCATTTTTCATGTTATCGAATAAATTGTTAACTCTTGATATTTTCTTACATTTTATAGCTTTCCTACCGCTATCCCGTGCAGCTGTGTAAGGAAATTACTGTAATCATGTAAAATGTTCGTTGTCCGGTTTTCAACAGATTTTTGCCCTGGCGAAGGGAATTAACATTCTCGAAAGCTCGACCTAACCCAAAGAATTTGTTGCTCTCTTTTATTAAATATTTAACCAGTCAAGAATTCAAAATTGGGTTGAAGCTCTTGGCAAGGAAGTTTTAGAAAAACTATGGAAAACCCTATATGGATTCGGGCTACTACAAAACCAAAAAGAAATCAACAAAATCTGTAATAATATTGCCAGTGACAGACAGACAGACAGAACAATGGCTTAAATTGAGTTTATTTGACCTCTAAACGTAAACATCTGTTGAAAACCCGACATCGAAAATTTTATCAGCTTGTAATTACTTCCCTTAGTAGACTACTTAGAGAAGCGGTAGGAAACATGATATAAAAACAATGGTATGCCGAGGCACTTGTAGCTCCAGCCGGGTTTTAACCGGATGACGTCACGACCACTGTCAAATCATGTCAAATTTCAAATTGAATATTGAACGACTTCCAATATGAATTCACAATAGGATATTTATCGAATGTTCCCAATGTTATTATGGAATTGTATAGTCGGATTACTTCTGCAAATATGGTCTATCGATATAAAGAGCATCCCATCTTACTTTAGATGAGTATTTTCAGAGAAAACCATGATTGTCTCTGATATATTTATAGGTTACATTCAGCACGAAGCAGGATACACATTATCATGGTTAAAATTGACGAATTAATACAATTTTATATGGAATATCCTTGATAATCCATAAAATTGAATAAAGCAAACATCTTATATAATCAAATTTATTTCAATGATCTAATAGTTTATAACAGGTATCTATTATAAGGAGAATTTACATAGCTGTTCATTGTTTGTAGAGAATAACCTTTGGTTGTTACGAGAAAGTTCTTACAAAAAATAACTGCACAAGACATTTTCAGGTTCAGTATTTGTATTATGATATATATATATATATGAATTGATTATTTGTCTCAAAGTTTACGTTATTCGAATAGTTAACTAAAATAAATTTTCAAATCAAACAGTAATTTTATCTATGGATTCAAATGTCACAATATATTTACGCGGGCTGCGCCAAATCAGGTGATAGGTGACAGATCCGAAATACACGAGCACCACTCGAACATGTCCAACCTTCTCTGGTCGATCAAGTGGTGACGGTATGTGGTTAAAATGCGCGAACTTTACCAAACATAGCATAATACTGTTGTTGTATGTTTAGCGTGGTAGGAACGTAAAAATAGGGCATAACTCAAAGTTCATAGTAAAAATTAAACTCATAGTCTGCTGTGTCTTAAATTACCTCAATTCTGTTTTTTTTTCGACTACTCCCTACAACTAGTTGCTCGTTACGTAACTTGTCTCATTCACCAATGAACTACTACTATACTACTGTTTGCCTGTCATCTGCCCCCTTCCCTCCCGTTTTTCCATTAATGAACCGTTGTTGTCAACTACTACACTGTCTTCTGCCAATATTTGGCAAACATGTCTTCGGGCACGGAGGAGTGTTGAGTTCAAGGAGGCAGGAGAGAAGAAGAACCCTTCTTCATACGACCGACGCACTCCTCAGTAGAAGTGGAGAAACAGACGCCTCGGGCACCAACAGGCATCAACTCTGCCACTCACCCCCGCCCCTAACCCCCCGCGCCATGAAGAAGACGGCATGGTAGTTTGCAATGTTGTATCGCGTAGACAGCAATGGGAAAATAGATTTAGTTTCCATATGGTTCTGTTGAAGGGATAAAGTTTGTGTCAGGGATGGCGTGTTATTTGATCAACGTTTCGGTCGCCATGGATACACCTGTATAGTATTGGAGTCGTGTTCAGTCACCAAATAGTGGAAAAGTAAAATCTGATCGCTGAGAATCGAGAAAAATTTAACAAATCTCACATGGGGCCTCCCTACCCCATGTGCAGATTTTATGAATATTTTTCCATTTAACGTACCCGAGGTGAAATATGAAGGTTGATCCTGAGCAATAGCATATACTGAAATAGTAAACTGAAAAATGTTATTCCACTAGAACACTTTTGGTTTTTGAAAGAGATTTTTCTTAAAGAACAAATATACCTGGAATTCCCTGTAGAATCGCGGATTATGTTTTTTATTTACAATTAAAATTAGTGCGATAGCTCATTGTATTCTAAGAGCTAAGTTCAAAAAACCTGACCAGGATGAAAAGCTTTGGAAATGTTTCCACAGACAACTTGAGACAAATAATGAAGTGACGGGGCAGAATACATACCCTTGAGGAACACCGATCAAATTGTTGGAGGTACCCGTGTATTTTTTTTATTAAAAGAGAACTCGTAGAGAAAGAAATTGGTCAAATTACACCCAAGTGCCTCATGATTTTCGTATGGTTGCTGTTAAAAAATTCCAAAGTATTTTATCCTGTTATTCTATCGGTCAGCTTTCTTTGCAGTCAACTCTTCTTAGACTATTATTATAAATCAATAAACAAATAACCAACCTCAAAATCACTAAGATATGTAAAAATTAAACTGTTCACTTTTATTTAGCAAATATGAACATAGACAATTCCATATTCGAATTTGCATTATACGTATGATGTTTGTATTTAATGAATATATTGTTTTCTCTTTGTTGAAAAATATCAATGTTAATGAACAATATGAAAAAATATAACTGTATTTGTGTGCCTTCTGAATTAAACATAAAATAGAGGAAATTTGATATATTTTCAATCTATATTTGCAATGGGTAATTATTTTTAAATTTCCATTTGATATTCTATGAAAGGCCTTCGCTCTTTGGAATACGTTTTTTTTTTCAATGTTTTCATAACGTAATTCGAGTCTCAATTATCTATTATTGTTTCTATTTTAAATTAAATTAGTCGTCTACAAAGTGATGTGTGATTTTGAGAATTGCACATAGAAAAGCGATAATGGGATGGTTATTAGCGCTTGAATTTACCGCAAAATTTGCTAGTGTCGAGTAAATGGTCCATGCAAGGTCTCAAATTTGTCACTGAACAGCATATTGTGTGACAACGTCAGGTGTCAAGTTCAAATTTGCTACAAAAATCAATCTCTCAAATGTCTCGGTCGAGTTCGTTATTGGGCAATATCGGGTAAGTAGTTTGAAAATGGCGACCATTCAAACATTTTAAAAAGTTATCAAAAAAGAGCCATAGTGTAAATATCATCAAAAACAATTTTCAGTTATAGATATAATCAGTACCTACAACTTTTGTTCAAAGCAATTTTTCATAAAATACATAGGTAAAAAAATAAAAATTAATAAAGAAAAATAACAAATATTGATAAAACATGAACACTCAATATAAATTTGATGTAATTGTACATTTACTGGAGATCTTAATATAGACTCTGATTAAAAAAATATATAGTATATTTATTGAAAAGAAATAGACGAAAAAAAAAGTCTGCCTTGAAGTGGAACTCGAACCCTGTCTGCTTTATATTTAACAGCCAAAACAAAAACCTCTAACCGCGAGGCTATGACACATACGACAATTTTATGTAATAACATGTAGGTATACCAGTGAAAAGGTTGTTCAAATTTCAATTCAATGAATTTTAAAAAAATTACCTTTCCGTTGACTACAGGCCATCGGGATTTTTTTTGGTTACTACTGTTCTTCCGGTTTCACCGGAAATGCCCTCAATTTTTTTAATTTAATGGATATTTTTGCAGATATCAAAAGATCTTATTATTTTGAATTTGTCATACTAAGTTTAATGGATATAATGTGTAACAACAAGAAATAAATCACAATAGCAGGTACGAAATAAACGAGTTTTATCTGGAATGGGTAACTGTTGTTTAACTAACTGACTAACAACATTACAACGTTTCAATGCAACTGGGATGGTCAAAGATCTGCCAAAAACTGGAAGACCTTGGACCGCGATGAACGAAGCTATTAGACAAAACATTGCAATTGATCTAAAGGAATCACCTCAAACTTCCACAGCAAATTTGGCACTAAACAATGGTATAAGTCAACGGTCTGTAGGGAAAAAAGATAGAATTGCTTCAAGAATTGTGAGACGATGATTTTGATCGACGGATGGGAGTTTTGCGAACGACTGATGGAGATTTGTAATAACGACGGACCTGTCCTGTCTTAACAGAAGCAAAAACAATATATCTTGGTTTTCTAAATTTTCACCCATGACAACAATAGCAACTTCATCAATTTTTGCCATATTATAGCGTCTTGCGTGTTGTCCTGCAGGCGTCTTATCGGCTTTGCTGACAATTTTGTGGTAATCAGATGGCATGCGGTTTAATGAAGTCTTGAATAATACAACGAATTCATTGTCTGATGGAAAAACATTTGAAGTTGCTCCACTCTTAGTCTGTTCACCGATTTATTGAGTGCATAACGCTGATCGACTTGTTTTGCTGAATAGCCCATGAAATAAATTTGCAAAAATTGTACCACCATGTGACTTGCAAGATACTTTGTCAGCACTGCCATTCCCTCATCAACTTTTGACTGGCTGCTTTTGGTTATTCACCTAGCTACAAACCTACTGCACGCTACTTTAATTGATATATGATTTCAATTGAAAATTACCAACGTATTCAGACACGTGGTGGTAAAAGTTTATTGTTTTACAATATAGTTACCTTGAAAGTTAGTATAAAATTGTCTTGAATAACTTTTGTTACGCCAAATGACTTCATTTGAAAACAATTATTGTATTCCTGTATATGAGTAAAAAATGTATAGAATCTGTCCCATTTCCGTAAACCAATGAAAGCAGAGGCTCTGTTGGAAGTACACAATTCAGGGGCTTCATCCTTACAATATTATGTGTGATTGATTTTAACTTACCGAGATGAATAAACACTTCTCAAAAACTCACTGTATAATAAATGGAAATGAAACTATTATTTATCAACCGATCCATCTATGTTGAATGATATTTGAAGCGCGCGTTCTGTCAATTGCTGACAGTTATTTCAAACAACTGTCAGTTGTCAAACAACTGTATGTACTTTATGTAAAATTAATATTTTCTTCAAGTTTTCATAAATGTTCCTAAATTTTCTAATGCTCCGTTCAACTTTCTTAATTTTTTCGTTCATAAGAACCTTTTTCTGATAATAATGAACACAACAAAAAAATAATTACCGAAATCGGTTCAGCTGCTCTCGAGATTTGCGCTTAGCAACACATTCAGCGATTCATTTTTATATTATAGAAGATGATAATCTTGTGGCAATTATTGCTAGTTGCGTACTATTTCTCGCCGCAAATTATTTATGCAATTTTCTTCTACTTATATAATCTACCCACTTGTATCAATGGAAATGGTAAAAGCTGCTCACATTTTGCCGATAGAGAAGAACATTGTATACAAATTGAAATCCGGCATATTTTTTTTTTCACTCTCAATCCTCTATATCTTCTTCTTATTCTTCCATTTCCCAGTGCCTGATGTGAAATAATTGATACACACAAAATGATACTGCGGGGGGTTGGGGTGGGTTGGGGGTTTTGACTCGGCATATATATATATATATATATATATATATATATATATATATATATATATATATATTTGACATTGATAGAAGATAAGGTTGGATGGTTCTCTGCTGGGCTTTTTGGGTGCGCTTCACTAATCTCGAGAGATAATATGGGCGAAGAATGATGAGAAGCAGCAAGTGGAGAAGAAGCGATTTATTAGGCTAGCGGTGCGTTAAAACGAAAAGTGTGTAGGACTACTATTATTATCCTGCCCAGTTGTCCCTCTTCGTCCGCCGTTCATAGTGGGCTGGGGGTAATTAGATAAAAGTTTCAATATGTCGGAAACGAGTGGAAGCAATTGATTTTCTCTTTCTTCTATTATCTTTTGTATCGTTGTTCGTTATATTTTTTTGGGGGGTAGCTATATATGTTGACTCTGTTGATGTGTGGATAAATTACACAATACTTGGAGGTCTATCGAAAAACCATTTTCGATCAATAGTGGCTGTTAATAGAGCTAAATGGTTATTTTTTGTATGATGTATTATTGGAGTGATTTTGTTATTTCATGGTCAATAATTATTAAAGGGAATCATCAATAACGCGGTGAGGTAGAGACATTTGACTTGAATTGGAGATCATAAAAATGTTATTGAATAATGTCATTAAATAAACAAAACAAAACAAGTGGAATTTTTGAAAAAAAAAAATTAAAATTAGTTTTTATTCGGCGTCTAAGATTTGAACCGTGCCGATTAGTACCTACTATTGCTCTCCTTCTCTCGTTGGAGGTATGTTTTCTCTGTTCTCTCGATTTGAACTATATTTATGTATATCTGTTTGCCAGCAACAGCAATTCCATAACAAATTAATGTTTGTCTACCACAACACACAAAACCAAAATGCCAGAGAGGACCTATATACCAGAGAACAGGGACGTATATATACACTTCATGCTCGTGCGTAATTCCAGTGACGGATCCCATTTTCAGACATTGTTGTTCCATGTCGAAGATAAAGTGATCTTGCTTGAATGAAATAATTATAATTAATAAATATTGGCCCATATTGGGTCACACTTGGAGCTTAACAGGCGGCGAGATGTCTGCGACCTAAGTACGAATTCGAAATTTCAAGTCTCTAGGCCGTATGGGGCCTGAGAAATCGCTGCGGAGTCCATTGATACAAGAACCGAAAGTAATAAAAACTATTTAGAAAACAGGGTTCAACTTCACTGTTTCTTGTAACTTGTTTTTTATGTAGGGTTGATTAAATCGATTTATATGTATTAGCATTTCATAAAAAAAGAGACAATCAGTATTTTAAATATGATTTGAATGATTTGTGGGCTCTTTTGAGTTTAGTTTGGTTCTTGAATCCCAAGTTGGTCATTTTTGACCGACCAATGTACAATTCATCGACTATCTGCTCTTTTTTGGTTCGTGCGCGCCATTTATATAGTAAACGTACTCCGATTTTGATGCTTTTTGATTCATTCGAAAGAGGAGACTTGAAAAATGATCCCATATTCATAAAAACTGAAATCCTAAATCTCTTTCCCATAAAAAACTGGGGAGAAAATTTTCACGAAAATCGAAAATCTGCAATGCAGCAATGTCAAAATTTCGAATATGTGTATTTTCGCTATTTTAAGGGGCAATTTCTTTCGAAAATTTAAAATCCGAGGATACTACATGAAAGTCCAGATTATTTGTAGCAACATTTGTAATGAACATTTTTTCCTTAGTTTTACGGTTTCGAGTTACAGCGGTGGTAGAATGGTAAAATCTAAAATACTTATGCGTATTTTCAGCGCGATATTTTGAGATCTCTAAATAATAACAAGTGAAAGCAAAGAATATACGTGGGTAATAGGATAAGTACCTACTATCTTCTTTGATATAAGTGAACGTTCAACGATTTTCGTGACTAATGTTACACTCAAAAGTGTGAAATAAATATTTTTTACAGAAAATTGGACCGACGTTTTTCGTTGGTGCACTGAAGTTGGTGTCTAAAGTTATCAATCTAACTGCAACTGAACAAAAGTAACAGCACCATTAGAATTAATCTTATTTTGTATTTTTCGGTGCACCAACTAATAAAGTCGGTCCATGTTTTTGTAAAAAATACTTATGTATTAAATTTTTTAAAATCTTGAAAAATACATATATTAAATAAAATACATATATTAAATATTCCTCATAACGAGCTCTTTCATTTGATGTACCATTTGATGGCCCTAGAGAACATTTTTCTTACAGTTGGTTCATAAAATTGACCCCCCAGGCGACCTAAAAAGTATAATAAAAACTGCAAGAGGGCTTTCTTGAACCTTTGAAGAATATTTTTTTGTCTACCTAAATCCTGCAAACAAGGCAACTTGGAATCTGTCTGTTATTTATCCTCAAAAACCTACAAGAATTTTTGGTAAATTTGTGACGTAACGTAAATTCGACAACGACCACATTATAACAATTTTGTGTTATTTTCCAAATATTCTGAGAAATTGTTTATAAACAAAAATACTTGAAAGTAATAATTAATCAAAAACTCTCTCAATTTAACAGGCTTCCAAAAAAATGAGAGTGGGTGAGTTAGCAGCAAATCCATCTAGATAATAACATTTTCATTCCATAGTCGAGTGCTTTTGACGGCAAAGCCTGAACAACATTTTAATATAGGCTCAACTTTTTATCTAAATTTATTCAGGCACTTTTAAGCCCGTCCACACACAAAATTCGTGTGCGCATTTTACATTATTATTCGCTTGGGTGTTTTGGTGGTGGTGGGTGGGGGGAGGTGATGATAGATATACCTATGCCAAAATTATACAATCAAATGCACTCTCTACAAAAATTGATATACCTACCGCCGCAATTAAGCTGCTGCTGAACTTTTTATTGCATTTTTCTTTATAGATCTAAATATGTATTTATAAATAAAATGTCATAAACTATATTATTTCTACTAAACTTTGTTAACCTAAATTCCTAACTATACGAACTAAACATTATTGTCTATTTTCCGTTTAGTTTTGTTTGTAAATGTTTTCATTTCACTACTGCGGTCTGAGGTAGCTACAGTAATGTTATTGCAACGTTATTTCATTTTACTGAACGTAAAGATCACTTCTAATAAACGACAATAATAAAATACTGTCTTATGTGTTGTTCCACAAGGGTATATCCTTGGACCGGTAGTAAACGTGCTCCGATTTTGATGATTCTTTTTTCATTTATCATACAGACCTATTGAGAGTTGATCAAAATGTAAAAAAAATCATCATTGAATATCTCCTTCTCCTTACTATATCCGGCAACATTTAAACTTGAGATTTTTCCAAAAATAGGTTTCAGCAGTAGTTTTAAATATGTGTGTTTCCGCTAAGAGGAGGCAAAATTTTCAATTACATTATGGGATTCAGCGACAAAATCTTGACGTAAATTTTTATAAATACTCCAGAATAAATTTATAAAGTGCATATTCAAATTGAATCACAGTTAGTTTATATAAACCAAGGATATTATTTGAGATTTGATGAACTAAATCTGTGTATATTTATTATCTAGTTAAATTTAGTTTTTCGAGTTAATAGTCATCAGCATAATCAGTTAACCAGATGTTGAAATAACTATATTATTGATTTAAAGAATTAAATTTGAACCGACTTCATTAGTTAGTACACTGAAAAATACAAAATAGTATTAATTCTATTGGTGCTGGTACTTTTGAAGTTGTGCCACTGTATTTTTTTGTTGTAGACACCAAAAGTACCAGCAACAATAGAATTAATATTATTTTCTATTTTTTACTTGAGAATTGAAAAAACACTGTCTGGAAATTAACAGAGCATTACCAAAGTTTTTAAAGTAAATTGAGGTTTGTGCATATATTAATTACTCGTACAGTGTTGCTCAATTAAAATACCTGTGCTGTTAAAAGTAACAGGTGTTATTATATTTTTGCAATTTTTATATATTATTCAAATAAACACTTATATTTCAAATATCCTGGCTTAGAAGGATTTTTTTTGTTTTGCTACAGGAATCTAATATCTGTATAATTTCCTCAGTCATTTAAGATAACTAATATTCATCCTGCGTGCATAGTAAATTAATCTAATAGCCTTAATAAAGTCTAAAACCTACTTCGGAAAGCTTACAGCTTATTTCCACAAATCCAGCACGATATATATATATATATATATATATATATATATATATATATATATATATATATATATGTATTTTATTTAAATGTACCCATACAAACAATGTAATCCAGCCCGTAATAGAGCATAATATAAGATAGGTTAGGTTATGTAGGTATACCCATAATAATGTCACATTCAATCTATATTTATGGGTTCCATTCAGAGAGATGTTGGACGCTCGCTGTTCATTTGTTTACGATATTGAGAGCTGGTGTAAACACTGATGATCAGCTGAGCAGGGTGAGAGGGTGGACTATCATGGGCCTCGTAAGGGTGGCTACTGATGTTGCAACTTACCCGTCCATGCCCCCTGCCCCCCCCCCTAGCGTAATTGAATACAATAATAGGAGCTGTCGCCCGTCGTTGTTTCCTCGTACCAGATGCCAATTAGAATGGCTTTTAAAAATTTATGTGGTCTTCTAATTTGAAATTCTGCCGTCCAGAGGAATTCATCTAATATACTGTGTGGCCCATTAATAAAGGATGCCGGTTATATCTCAGGAACTTTTTTGTATTGAAGTTTTTTCTTTACCTTGTCAAATAACGGGTGGGGAGAGGGGCAAATGTTGGTTTGAAAAAAAACTTTTATTTTTATTTTGAATAACTTTGTTTTATTTTAAAACGCTTTTTTGGGTGCTTCTACTGGAATAATAACATCTTGACATGACAGAAACGAAAGAAGCGAAAATACAATATATCTTTCTTTAGAATAACAAAATCTTTGGTATATTATTTTCCTTAATCATAATTTTACGATTTTTCTCTCTATAAAGTCGATTGTCCATAAGAGAACCGAATTTAGAAAACACCTAGACATCTAGAGCTAAATAATTTAGAACCTGGAACTAAAATTAAAAAAAAATATTAAGTCCTCAAAGTGTATTCCGTCCTGGGCAACACAAAGCTGTAACCTGCTATGGGTAGTTATTTGTGTTTAATTCTCATTTAATTACACGCGAAGAAATGTTTTGTTATTGTAAAAGTAGGTTATATAAAATATAGGTAACTTTAATAAAAATTACTGATACTCAAAGTGTTCTCTAATTTTGTTACGCAAAAATGAAGGTTTAATAAGTCTATAAGGACTATCGTATCGAGTGGCGGTTTTCAGCAGTAACTGTAATTTTTTCCTAATGAAAAATAAAAATACCATTACATATGAAATTTTCCTGAAATTCATAAAAATCTGTGACTTTGTCATTAAGTGTCATCTTCCGACTCGGAAAATAATCAAACTCTAAATGTTATCACTCCAGAAGAAGCTCCCAAAAAGCGCTATAAAATGAAACAAAGTTATTTAAAACATATCAAAAAAAAGTTATCCAGAAAAAAATTTACTCAAAAAAATTTTCTTATTTTCAGTAGGTTAGAAAACAAAATTAAATATAGGTTACCTAAGTTTGGATTATTTCGAATAGAACAGTGATTTTTAATTCTTTTTATTTTGGCCAATTTACCTAAAAAAATGTTTTCTCCGTGTCGTCCGATTAAACGAAACCTGAGATATAGTCGGTATCCTTTATTAATGGATCAAAAATTGATCTTTCGATTCGAACTGAGCGCCATTTTTACTTTCCTCCGTCTTCTTCTTTTCATGTTCCCTATTCTAGAATGCTGTTAAACAGTTTATAGACCATCCGTACCATTCTGTTTCAGATTCCTAAGCCTAAGTCTTATTCCTACCGCTACTCTAAGAAAATTATATTATAATCGTGGAAAATTTTCAGTCTCGGGTTTTCAACAGATGTTCACAGATCCCTGGGTCTGTGTGGCTCTATCTATATGTCTGCCAAGTTTTCCTCGCAAACAGTTGGACCGATTTTGTTACTTTCTTTTTTGTTTTGTAGGGTTTCGATACCACCTGTCGGTGACAGATTCGGCATCCTGGCCGGGCAATAGCTGAAAAACATGTTATGCTGAAGATTGTGGTGTGAAAACGCCTCTGACGAATTGGAAAAAATACCAGACAGACAGACAACAGTTTTTACTTTTCTACGCCGTAAATAATCATATCGGCATACTGGAAATTCAGCAATAAGGCACACGGTACATGTGCGTTTCAAATATTTCATATATCTTTTCCGCTCTGATAGAAGTGTTCGCACTATCGTGATAATGATTTGATTTAAATTTGTAAATTTTGTGCTATTATAAATTGATTATTTGAATATAATATGTAATATTTTTTTATTTATTTCAGGTAAGAAATTCGATCATACGCATCTATTGATCTGGTGTGAGAAAATTGATGGATGTAAGTTTATTATTTGAAAAATACAGTTACATTAAGAATTCACTTAGATCTATTTATTTATGGACGATAAAAGCGCCCGAATACAGATTTTTTTTGATGACTTGATTGATCCTAATTTCTCTACCATACAAAAATTTTATTAGAACTAATTGGACATAGAAAATCTCTAAATGACAGTAAAAAAAAACGCTTTCAAAAACTGATGCGGGGCTTAGTAGAAGAAGGCGGATACAGACAGAAACGGATAGAGACTCCATTCTATTGACCAACTTCCCACCAAGCCAGCCTGTAACCTTCTGTTAAAGCCGCAAAGTGTTCTGCGAAATTTTAACAACGCCGTGGCCGGTTGGGATAGTGATCTCGCAGTTCTTTATCTGGAAAGCAGAATCGGTGTTGATGCCAATGATATCCAGAGATATTCTCAAGCATTTCGATAGATTTCAAAGAAAAGTTATCCAAATACAAATTATAGAAAATGATATCCTTTGGGCGATTTTAGTAAGTTAACAACGTCTGTCGGGTCAGCTAGTTATTAATAAAAACAACTTGTGAAGTAAGGTTTAAAAACAATTAGACAGACTACTTTTTGAATTGTCTTTAATAAACACTTCTACTGTCATTTATTTTATTGCAATGAAGTATTAGTGCTGCATTATTTTGTTGTTTTAGTTTATTAAATCCCTACAAAAACATTAATTAAAAAAGTTCATATAATCTTATCTCCAAAAACTCTTCGTTTTGGAGATACGGGGTGTTGAAATATTGCGAAAAAAATAGGTTTTTCTTATTTTTAAAGAAATTCTTCTAGATTCTGCTTTCAAACTTAGTATGATTATTGCCAAATCAAAACAAATTTATAGCATGCTAAACACTTGTTTTTGTTTTACCAGAGGCGTTCGTGAGACCGTTTTAATTATTTTAAATAATAAAAAAATGTACGCCAATGGTTTATCGCAATTCTGTTAATAAATTTAGATATATTGATCAATTCTTTTCGCTAAAACGAACCGTTCTCGAGAAAAAAATATTTTTGTTAGCATGTGCACCTAATATCTGAGGTTTGCAAATTAAATTAAGATAATTCGCGCTAATTCGTTTTTATTTACATTACATCTGCAAACCTAAGATATTAAGTGCACATGCAAAAGAAAATACCATTTTTGTTTAGAACTGATCAATATATCTATTTTTTTTAACAAACTTGCGATACACCATTAGCGTACCATTTTTTTATTATATAAAATAGTTAAAACGGTCTCACGAACGCCACTGGTTAAACAAAAAGAAGTGTTTGTCATGCTATAAATTTGTTTTAAGTGGCCATAAAACATACTAAGTTAAAACGCAAAATCTAGAAGAGTTTCTTTAAAAGTAAGAAAAAAAGGATTTTTTTCGCAATATTTCAACCCCCCATATCTCCAAAACGAAGCCTTTTTGGCAATAAGTTTGTATGAACTTTTGTAATTATTTTTATTTGCTGAATACGCTGTTAAAGTTTCTCCATTTTAATTCGGACCACCCGTATATATCTTGCAATTGTATTTATTTACTTATTCTACAAATTTATAATGGCCTTCTTTGCTCAATTACTTACCTTTATCTGTTATTTTCTTGTTTTTTTTAAACAACTGTCTTGATGTTAGGAAATACTCTTGAAATTTTAAAATTCGGAAATAACATTGAAAAATCTTATTTAAAAAAATACCAACCAACCAATACATTATGCAGTACAATCAACGTAATCTCTTAAAAATATAATAAAAATGTCAGTTACCATCCAGCTATTCAGCGCGACAACTGCCCCAGTCAACCGACCAGTCAATAACATTTTTTACTCATCCTCTACAAATTAAAAAATACCGACGGCCTCTGGCCACCGGAAAGGTAAATTTCTCAAAATTCATTGAATTGAAACTTGAACAACCTTTTGATTGGTATGTCATTAGATGCAAATTGCCCATTTTTGATTTGCCCCGTTGAATATAAAGAAGATAGCTTTCGCATTCCACATCAAGGCTGATTTTTTTTTCGCCTGTTTCTTATCAATAAATGTACTATATATTTTTTTAAATCCGGGTCTAAATTAAGATCTCCAGAAAATGTACAATTACATCAAATTTATATTGAGTGTTCATGTTTTACTAATATTTCTTATTTTTTTCATTATTAATTTTTTTCGGTGCTTTTTATGGAAAATTGCTTCGAACAAAAGTTGTAGGTAGATACTGATGATATCTATAAGCCAACTTTTGAACCAAAAGTTTTTTTTGGAGTTACTTATAGACATATAACAACATGCCGTTGAATTTTTTTTCGTGTGAACGATCGCAATAGGTACATTTCTATAAGAAATTTACCTAAAAACTACACAACATTGATTTCGCATTCTCAATTCACCAACCATTTGATAAATGACCTTAATTATTCATCATCTTTGTTTAGTTAGTTACTACATATAGATACTGATATAAATGATGGCATCAGCGCCATCCTGTACCAAAGCCAATCAATGAATTGAGTGAAAGATGAAAAAAAAAAACGAGATTGTGAGCAATAAAATCATCCCCCGTCTATATTCGCATCACGTACCTCGTAGAGGGGTAGGTAGATACTTTTTGAAAGTCTTTCAGTGCGTATGGCGCCGCAGTGAAAAATACGTCCGTCCGGATGCAATTTTATGTTAATACCGGATCCGTTTGTGACCGGAAAGGGCCCCCTGGCTAATTGCATCGTGTGTGTGCCATTATATTCTTTTCGTTACCAGGGACTAGGGTTGATTTTGCCCTTGGAAGCTTTCTCTTCCTACTGCCGTGTATCCGCTGCATTAAATGGAAGCACTGATGTGGCTAATGTACCCTCAATGGTGTGGTATTTGCATAAATTTCTTCTTTGAATGTTACACATGATGCATTCTGATAATGTACTATTCTATTATTGTAATGTTTCGACACGTCATTCGTGTTAAATTGACATAACAACGTATTTTACTTGGTGACGAATCCAATGACATACTTTACATCGTGATAAGCTTACTGTTATCGACAGGATTATGTTGGAATGTATATATTATACAAAGATGTAGGGGTTGGGGGACAGATCACAGTTGGAAACATATGTGGGGCTATTTTATAAGCAAAATGTTTATTTTCAAGACCTGTTAAAAAACAACGCAGCTACCGTAAATCTAAATAATTCTTTAACCTGCATCCGATTATTTTCAGGCTTGATGTAAATCTGTAACGTTAGTTACTATTTTGCAAACCAAAACCGGGCGTTAAATTTAAAGTCAGTCGTTAAATTTATCAAATTGAGAAACATTTTTGAGGTGTGAGTATTTTTTGGTATTAAAACTTCCGAGAGGCGTTACGATATAGATTTTTGTGCATTAGAAAACAACTTATAGTGTTAAATGAATAAAATTGATCTTTTTATATGAAACTTTCGTTCCTAAACTTGACAAATGCCCAAAATTGACCATTTATCAATATGTTTTGATATAATATTTGCCTCTCTCTGATTAGCATTAACAATAAAATATTGCATCTAGTCATTATAAATTGAAAGAATAAAGAAAATATTATTTAGATTTTTTTCTTTATTTAAGCTCAAGATTAAGAAATGAAAAAGACGACCATTATTTTCTATAATCGCTTTTGATTATTTTATAAACTAGCAGCAAATAAATCTCAAAAGAAACTAATTCAGTCCCCTGAAATTCTAAATTAAAAGTCTTATTACAATGTTAGTCTCAGATTAATCTCCAAAATATACATATTACTTTCTCTCATCACCTCTTATTCATTTAATGAACCAGAATCATGATTCTCAAGGTTCATTATCTATATTTTCCATTTTTTATCAAATATATGATAGGAAGATAGGAAAAGTTCAACATAACCTTAAAAGCAACACAAGACTGGACATCATCTGTAAGCACTTTCCGCACACACAAAGTAGTATTTTCCTTGGCACGTCGGAAAAGATTTGTCGGATGCCTTAAAATATTGAATTTTATCGAATAGAAACATAAAATAATAATTTCTGATAATTTTTTGAGGATTCTCTTACAGAATAGACCCAATTGTTTCATCTATAAAATCTCAGTGTCATTATCATATATTTTATCTGTTTTATTGATAAAAATCTCTTATTTTAAGTTTTAAATGCTCATTACTTAAAATTTTCTCTATCGACTCGGAGTCCTACTCGTACGTAAAACCCTTCAGAACACCGACCCAGAGATTTGTATGGAACCCTACACCTATGTGTCCCAGTCGCACTGACAGACTCTCAAAAAAAGTCTAGGGACAAACAACAAATTAAAATAAACAAAATAATAAGTAAAACAAAAATCATATCATGTGGTGTACCACAAGGAAATGCTTTGAGTCCATTACTTTTCATCATATATATTAATGATTTTTTTATCATTTAAAACTAAGAGTAAAATAATTTGTTTTGTTGATGACACTCTTGTATATCATGAAAATAGTAGCTGAAAACAATTGAAACTTGAGATTGAAAATGATTTCAAGAAAATTGTACTATGGTTTCGTACAAATAGTCTTTCCATCAATTTAAAAAATATATTTTTCGTTCCCTTTCGTGGTTATGGCAAGGATATTCCAGAATTCAATGAAATGTCTCTAAGATTAGAAACAGCTATTTATTCAAAACCTGAAATCAAATATCTAGGTTTTATTATAGATAGCCTTCTTAGATGGGATTGAAATATGTCTTTCCTTAGTAAAAAATAAGGCAAATAGTAAATACATTTAAAATGCTGTAAAATATTTCGGATTTTAAATATATGAAAATATGAAAATGTTGTACAATAGTCTGTTGAGACAACATCTAGAATATGGTTTAATAGGATGGGGAGGGATTTCAAAAACACATTTAGAAACTATTGAAATTTTACAAAAGCGTCGTTTGAAAATTATATCAAAGAGTGATTATAGATTTACAAGTAAGTTATTTTATGAAGAAACAAACACTATTGATCCAAGACAAATGTATTTCAAAATTCTTGTAATAGATCAGTTTTTAAAAAAAACAAAATACAGTTACTCAATGTTATAATACTAGACAAAAACAAAACATTTCAGTACCATATATGAAAAAACTTTACGTCAAAGAAACTTTATATATTTAGGATCAAAAACCTATGAATATTTATCTAAAAATATTAAAGATATAAATAGAATTAAAAATTTCAAAGCCGAGATTGATGTTTTCTCAAAAACTAACTCAAAAAAATCTATAATAAGAATGATAGAAAAGTGATATAGCTTTTCCTATCACATTTTCATTTTTATTTGTATTTTTAAGATATAACTAAGTCTGTTTATGTATGTATGTTTGTGTATGTATATAAGTATATTTATATTATACAGACTTCCAGGTACGGAACCCTCCATACAAAGTCCCTCTCCGGCACTGAATACCCAAAGCCACCCCGAGGCATGCGACTGCTACAGGATAATTTAGAATTAATCAATTCCACCTGCCGATTATATCTTCTATCTTCTATATAAATAAAAATGAATCGCCAAATGCGTTGCTAAGTGCAAAATTCGAGAACGGCTCGTCCAATTCGGATAATTTTTGTTTTAATATTTTCGTTAAGGCATAAGGAATGTTCTTATGGAGAGAAAAATCGTAAAACTTGCGAGCAAAATAGTGAAAACACCAATTTTCCCATACGCTTTCATAGAGTGGTGTCAGATATGTCGTACACGTCAAGAACTATTATCCAAAGAACACCTATATTATCTGGAACAATGAACCTTTTTCCTGAGAAGAGTGTGGCCTTTCGCTACGAGAGGGCAGCACTTCTGGTAGGGACAGGGACAAATATTAAACCTACTCCATCTAATACTGTGGAAATATAGGTGATAAAATTAAATTATTTAAAATAATCAAGCAAGTGAAAAAATTATCGTGTACCATAAAACATTACAATAAAAATATTATATTATTACTGAAGTGTACAAAAGCAGGAAGTTATCTTTGTAAGTAATCGTCATTCAAAATTGAGATAATACATTAATAATTAAAGTGATTACTCTAAAATTCGTTTTATTTATTCATTTTATCTATTGGACTGCACATGGCCAATAACCAACATAACTATTTATTTGAAATTTCATATATCTCTACAATTATTACTGCTACGGCAGCAACGCGCCGGGTACTGCTAGTATTTTATATATCTTCAAATTTCTTGGCGGTGATTATAATAGAAAACAAATATATTTTTCTTACAACATCCATGGACCCGACTTTTTTTTGTAGGATTAAAATACCTGTGCCAGTATTTTTATTGGGACAGTATTTCATTAATCTTTATAGTCTGACGAACAGTTGCTCTATAGGGTGTGGTGGGGGTAGTGGCTTCGACTTGCAAACTCCTCATCAAATTATTCACTCACCAACACCAAAATCTCATTCGTGGTTTGTGTGGGTATTAAAGTCTCTAACTATCTTAAGAGAGAAAGTAGTGATGACGACCACACTGCTGCAGCCTCCAAGTGTTTGAAAATGCAATTAAACGTCACAAATTTATACTTCTCGCTTGATGAATATTTCTCGGGAAGTGCGCTGGCTCATCGTTGTATATGCAGCTCTCAAAACTATCTGCGGTCAGCGCAGCAGCCGACGAAATGAATGGGCAAAGCAAGTAGTGTGGAGGAGCATTGGCCGTCAGTCAGATTGCCAGAAGCTTTCATGGAAGTTTGGAAGTTGATACTACTGGATAATCATGGTCGTCAAATCGTTCTAGTTATGGTTATGGAAGGGGGGGGGGGTTTATGTGTGAAACAGTTGCAGTGGGAGAGATAAAAAGGAACTCTAATGAACAATTCGATGAGAAATATTTCTGGTAGACTTATCGGCTGATGCCTGATTCATTTTTTGGGATTAAGCGAAAGATGGCTAAATAGACTCGCGTTTTCTGTACCAGATCTTTCAGCACCCTCTGAAAATAGTGAAGTAGAAGCTATGACTGGGATGGTATAGGTTGATGTGGTGGTTGCAGGAATAATAAGATATTCTCTTGAAGAGAATTTAAAGCCACAAAATCCACTATGACAAATTGCTTAAAAACGACCACCATGTCATTGGAAAACCTTGGAATCACCTAGCACAGAACAAAATATCATTAAATTGCTTTGAGGAAATACTTGTTCAAGGTGTCTATATAGAAACTCCTGCCATGGCCACTTGGCTCAATGAGAAAATTGACTTCCACTTATCATATATGGTTGTGAGTTCAAGTCCTCATCCATATTAGCTCAGATTTGTTAATGAAAAAATAATATATCTAATGATAATATGAGAGAATATCATAATTATGAACCTATCGGTTTCTCCTATTATATCCTTGAGTTCATATGCTTGGCCTTAAAACAAATACAAGGAACTCTCTGGGTATGATTTCTTACCACTTTTGCTTGTAATGTTTTACAAATAATATAAAAATCTCAATACGTTCAAATATCTAGGATGTAACATACCTTTTATAATTTTAGATATCCGTATATCTGATAAAAACATTACTCTAATTTTGGTTTCTGTATGTCTGTCTCAGCCTTATCTCTCCGAATATTCTAATGAAAAAATGTATATATACTGAATTAATAGGGTGTTAAAAAAGTGAGAATAATTTTAATTCTGGGCGTAATTATGAGGATCAAGTCGGAAAATTTTGAAAAAAAAACTATTTTCAATCTACATTATGAACAATATCAAATGGACGGGCTCGTTTTATCTTTGGTACCACTGAGCTTGAAATTCTGAACCTTATTCAAAATTTAGGATAACGTAGTTTATCGAAAAAAGTAAATTGAAGTCCCCAGTACGAAACCCTTTCTAAGATCTTTTTTTACTTACCTACCGCTTCTCTTTAGATAGCCTAGTAAGGAAACCAATGTAATCCTTTAAAATTTTCGCCGTCCAGTTTTCAACAGATGTTTACGTTTCAAGTTTCCCTGAATCAAAAAATTAGCCATTAATGCTCGCCGGTGACAAAAATATTGGGCATCATGCTCCTTCTAAATGCTAGGAAATGAAACTTGCTTCAAGTTTCTCCTTCCTAGAAATTCTTCACCATTTGCTATAACGCGTATATATGTGAAAAGGTATGAAAAAAGTTGTTGAATGAAATAATTAAATTTTCGATATACAGTACAGTACAGTACAGCATATTCTGTCCGTAGAGTGTATCTCAATTTAATTGTATGACAAATTTAGCTAGAAGGTTCATTTGAAATGGAAACTTTATTAGTTCAAGTTCATTAGTATGACATTAGGGTAAACCTTTTACCTCCATAATAGGCTTATTTGCGTAAATTGTGAATTGGAACTTTTTCAACTTGCGCTCGGATTAGAGGCTTGAAATTTTGTTGTCGTATCATATTCGAGTTCATATCCTACCTCCTAAAATATTTTTAGTCCTACAGTTATACAGGTTGCGCCAATAAAGTCTTATTTCAAATAAACACCTAATTTCTCACATGGTTTGATTGGTATTTTAATTCTGGGCCTTGAAAATATTTGAGATTCCAATAATTTTCTTCTTGAAATTCTTGGTGAGCTTGGTTGTTTGTAAATATTTTACATTAAACTCACTGACTGTTCGCTAATTTTTGTTTTCACACATCGTATACATTTTTAACACAGTCAAATTGATTTTGGTATCTTTCCCTTTTTGAATTAGTTTTATTCATGAATGAATGGTTTCATTATTACCTTCTTAATGACAATGGTCCCTTATTTTCATGGCAGTTTGAAGAAACAAAGAATATCTCGCCAAAAAAAGCCTTTAGTTGCTTTTTATTGAATATCTCGAAAGTTGTTGAATTTAGGAAAAACATGAAAATAAAATTTACAATTTTAGAATGCAATTTTTTTTGCAGAATAATTGACATATGTCAAAAAGTGTTAGATAGATAGGTTATTTTAACATGAGCTGACTCAATTCAGACTCAAAAACGCAGTCAAACCACGTGGGAAAAATATGGGTGTCTGTTTAAGAGACCCCATAATTTGACTTTGCACCACCCACCCAAACTGAAATTAAACAGGACTAAATCAAGGGAGTCGCGAGGGCATGCACCTGCCATCATAAACATAATCCATCCAAAGGATGTGCATAATTTTGCCGCTAGTGGCGCTGCACAGCGCTGATAATGATGCAAATAAGTTACAAACACTGTTCCAAATTACACCACAC